>JAJPUD010005895.1:0-23246 GCA_023553655.1 Myrmecobius fasciatus
TTTTTCTGCATCTATTGAGATCATCATAAGATTTCTGTTAATTCTGTTATTGATATAGTTGATTATTCTGATAGTTTTCCTAATACTTAAGCATTCTTGCATTCCTGATATAAATCCCACTTGGTCATAGTTATATGATCCTTGTGACAAATTTGTTAATATTTTATATGAAATTTTTGCATTAATAATTATTAGGGAAATTGATCTATAATTTTCTTTCTCTGTTTTAGCTCTTCCTGGTTTAGGTATTGGCATCATATTTGTGTCATAAAAAGAACTTGGTAGAACTTTCTTTTCCTGATTTTTCAAATACTTTATAGAGTTTTGGAATTGTTCTATACAGGTCTGGCAGAATTCATGTGTAAATTCATCCAGGTCTGGAGATTTTTTCATTGGGAGTTCATTGATGGTTTGTTCAATTTCTATTCCTAAAATGGGCTGTTCATATATTTTATTTTCTGTTCTGTTAATCTGGATAATTTATATTTCTGTTTCTGCTACCAAATACAACACATATTAATTCTATTGCTTTACTTTAGAAGCCAGATCAATGTGAAATTCATTTTTGATTCTTAAAGTAATTTGATCGTTGTGTGAAATAGGAAAAAAAAGGTCTTATTTACCTTCCATTCTTTTTTCATATTTTTCCTTTCATCTTTCTTTTTCTCTGTCTCTTTATCTCTATCTCTGTCTCCAAATCTGTCTCTCTCTCCCACCCTTGCATCCATTTTCATTTCCATGAACCCATTCACATAAGCTTCATATGCTAATTTTCCTCCTCTTTGATGTTTTATCAAGGACCCCTTTGTTACCCTCTCCACAACTGGGATTCTTTATATTCATAAGGCAGCAAGTTGGACAGTGGGAAGCTCTCCCTAGTGTTAATTCTTACCCAGTAGTTACTTAGCTTTTTAGAATGCAGTTATTCCAAAGCCTATCCTCAAGGGCCTCTGCTATTCCCTATTCCAATCCTATGGATAATAAGACACTACTTGTTCTAAAGAATACTAGGGACTGCTTCTGGTTGTATTGTACTGTAGTACTTTTCACTAGAACTGATTTTATCACTTAGACTCTGACCTAAGTATGAAAAAAGCACTGCTCTTAAGGGGACCTTTGGACTTCCAAGAAATGAGGACACCTACAAAATCTGCACTCAGCATAGTCTTTAAATGTATTTGCTTTGCTTGACATACAATTTACTTGTGTTGATTAACTATGATTCAGTTCCTTGGACTAATTAATTATTTAATTAGACAGATATGTGAAGAATCCTTGGGGAATAAATGATAGAAGAACCCTTCCCCCTCTAATTCAAAACCAGCATAGATATCATCTGGTTACTTCCTTCTGCCATAATTGACTGATAATTGACTGGATTTAGGAAAGAGGCAAACCATCCCCCTCAGGATTTTCAAGGTATAAGGACAGCTCTATTAGTCCTTGAAGGTTGGGGAGTGAATGTACTTTCCCTACTTCCTCTCAGTTTTATGAACATATAATCCACTATAAAGGTCTGTGCCTGGTATTTGATATCTTTATTTTGGTTTGGTTCCTTGTAGGATTTTAAATGACAGTTGGTGTTTTCCCTCCTTTTCTGGAACCAGAGAACTAATGTATCAGTTAATTGGGAAGTTTCAGAAGCAACAGTATCAGTGTAGGAGTCAGGGGCAGATTGGCCAAGAAAGATATGATTGAGAGAAAAGAAAAAATTTCCTTCCACTACTCAAAAGAGAAAAAGGCAAAAAGAAGAGTCCACTTGGAATTTTTCAAGCAGAGGCCAACAGAAATTGAATGTAATATAATTAATAATGAATCCTATTACAAATGGAACAACAAGGTTTATGTATTAGATTTTCAGCTACTTGCAATAATTCTGTAATTTTTATTGCTGAGCATTCCCTTTGTGTGTGTATGGGAATGGACTTGCCTGATTCCTGTTTGCACCCTGGATATCCTTTTCAATTCTCCCTCCCAACCCCTACCATCAACCATTTGACTTTAGAGTCTTACTAGCTGCAGTATGACACTAAAATTTCATTTGCCATAGGTTTTTCAATTGTAACAGGAGGAAATAATAAACCTAGCTCCTATGGTTGTTGTGAGGATCAAATAAGGTATTTGTAAAGCACAGCTCCTGGCACAAAGAAGGTGATATATACAGACTAATTCTTCCCTGTCTTCCTCCTATCCTCCACCCCTTATGCTGGGCGACATATTATATTAGAGCAAAAATTAGAATTATTTGGGAAAGAAAAGAAATAATAGTAACCTTAGCTGTCTAATTAAGGAGAAGGATGGCTTCAGAGAAATGAATCCAAGTCAAATCAAGAGACACCTTGGCAAAGATTTCCAGTTGCTGTAGTATCATTGTGAAGCCTGACTAACTATTAGATGTGGGGGGGAGGTCTTTTCGAATTCTTTTTTTTTTTTTTTCTGAGGCAATTGGGGTTAAGTGACTTGCCCAGGGTCACACAGCTGTTACGTGTCTGAGACCAGATTTGAACTCAGGTCCTCCTGACTTCAGGGCTGGTGCTCTATCCACTGCGCCACCTAGCTGCCCCGGGGGGGGGGGAGGGAGGTCTTTTCCATTTTGAACAATTCCAATCAACTCTGAGTGCTAGAAATATAATGCTTTCCTCCCCATTCTGTTTCTCCATTCTAAACAAGGAAATGAATAATTCACAAAGAGCCAGGCTCCTGAAAATATTTCTTAAACAAATAATCTCAATTCCACATAATTCCTTGGACATACTTACATGGAGGAAATATTAAGTACTCTGAGACCATGAAGTCTAATTAGGAACACTTATAAAAATCAGCATAATTTCTCAATACTTTCCTCTGATGCTTGTTAAGATTAGCAGGGCAACTAGATTCAATTATCAGCATTATAATCTATAACTAAAGAGCACTGAGTTATTGTCTTAAAATAGAATAGTATTTTTATTTGAATATGGCTTAGAGATTTTATTATTGTGTGTGAGATTCAGTTTGATGGGGGAGGGGTAGTCATTAATTTGGATAAAAATAGCTTCTGGTGGCAAAAAGCTTTTTGAGACCCCTGCTGGTTCTAAAGGAGAATCGCATCTAGATATATCTCTACAAACACAATATAAAAATTCTTGTTTAATTGATAGAATTTTAGATCTGAAAGATCTTAGAGAGCACCTATTTCAATTTCTTAATTTTAAAAGGAGGAAAACTGATTTATGCAGTATAATATAGCTGCAACTTGCCTCCATTCGATTCTACAAACATCTATTTATTAAATGACTATTCTAATAACAATTACACAATATATGTTTGCCAAAAAAAGACAAATTAGAGATATCTTTCACTTTACCGAAAGAAAATCCACATACACATGAGTGTATGTCTACATACATCAACATACATATACCATATTGGGTAAAGTTCTCAGGGTGGAATCAAAGAGGCCTGCGTTTTGATACTTATTAGCTGTATGACCCTCGAGAAGTCACTTATAACCTCTATATGCCACAGATAACTTCCTTTATATTGGTGAAGGACAGTACCACATAAAGAGTCCCTTATACTCGGACCATCATAGACATTTCCAATAAAATTTAATATTGAATCTATATTCAAAGTATCTTAAGTCAAGGAAAAAATAAAACCAAACAAAATATTTATGTAACAGAAAGTAGAATACCAATGAGATAAATTATTGTGGACAAATCCCCTCACATTCCTGAGATTTGATTTCTTAATCAGTAAATAAAGGGCTTGGACTGGATTGTATCTATGCTTCATAATTATATTCTATGAATTATTTGTTTTGAAGAAATATATTTGTTTATTGGTAGTATCACTTAGCTATATCCACAAAATATTTTGCTGTATGTCATATATTGTTGTATGAACTGTTATGATTTGTCAGACAAGGAAGATTTTCATCCTAGCCAGTTTATTAGTTATGGTAAAGAAAATGGACATGATTTATTTGCCTAGACTCATTCATTCCCATCTTTTAAATGACTCCAAATTGGTCAGCAGTTAGTCATATTTAATTGGTGTCTCATGCCCAAGGGATTAGACAAAGCTACAAATTGAAAACTACTAGAGAGAAGGAAATGGAATGGGGTGGCGTAGGAAACACCTTAAAGGAATTTGATCCAAAAGGCCATCTAAAATTAATTTTATTAATAACTTGGGTTTTTATATTAACCTTTACTACTGAATATATTTCTCTCCTCTCTTCTCCAGAATCATCTCTGAAGGGAAGGATTAGCAGATTAGGAGTTTGGGGAGCTATAAATTTTTAGTGGCATAGATAGAATAGGTGGGAATATAGAGAAGCAAGGGAGAATTATGTTTGTTAACTAACTCTATCCTTTCCTAAAAGTTCAAATCTGAAATCCAGCATGGAATAAAACTAGAAAAAGAAAGGTAGTAAAGAAAAGATTAAGACTGGGAAAGTCATACAAACATTTAACAAGTTTTCTCAGTGGGAAATACATTTTTAGGAGTCAAGAAGTATGAAATCTGGTTCTAACTCCTCCATATTCATGTTGTGCAATTGACTAACCATCCTAAAATCCAAGGTTCCTTATCTAGTAAATGAGGAAAAGGTGAGGATTAGTCTATAATGATTATATCTATGAGCTCTTCCAGTTGTAATATTGTCTCTGTTTTTTTTTTTTTTAGGTTTAAGTTCAATGTCAAATATATGATTTTGCTTATGTCTTTTTATAATTTCTGTATATAAAATGTAACCTCCTTAAAATAGCTTACATAGAAAATATAATATGCTTGTATCTAGTCCATTTCTTCCTTCATTATTCAGCTACCAGCTTCATGCTCTGCTCATGAATTCGTCCTTAGAGAATTAGTCAAACTACCCTATCAGCCGAACTCTCAGATTTTATCTACTCATTTTTATCTTACTAATTCATGCTTAAAGGAATCTTAGCTATGCATGTAAGTATTCTTCCATGGAAGAAGCAGTAATTAAGCATCTTCTGTATAGTAATAGATGTGAGGAAGATGCAGAAGATAAGGAGGGAAGAAAATGAAGAGGAAGAGAAGAAGTGAGAGAGAAAAGCAAAGACCAAAAAAAAATAAGTGAAAAGTTTAGCTTTTAAACTATCTTTTGAAAAAATATATAAATAGTGTCTTTTGAACATGTCGGGAGGACCTGAGTTCAAATTTGACCTCAGATTTTTATTGTTTTGAGTGCTAGTATGTAGAAAGATGATAAATAAGGCACTAGGAAAGTTCTCCTTCAAGAAGTGATATCTGAGGTCTGCTGGGAAGAAAATTAGGGATTCTGAGGCTGGTGGAGCTCAGGGATGAAGGCATTCTAGATACAAGGATCACTAATTCAACCATACAGAGAATGAATGTAAAATATGATCTTCAGAAAAAGCTAGCGGGCTGGTTCAACTGCAATAATGCACTGTTTAGTTGAGTAATATGAAATGATAATGGAAAGGTGGGTATAATTATGTTAGAAAGAGCTGTGAACATTATTAGGATATGTTTTCTTTAAGAAAAAAAAAGAGTGACTTCTTCCTCTTTTATCTTTCCACACTTAAATTTATCAAACATTCATTAAGGTCCTACAATGGAATTTGAACTATCTTAGAAACTTTTATTCCTAAATCTCCAATTCCAAACTATGCTTTTCCAGCAGAATTTTAGTCTCAACATGGCTTTAACTTGAATCTCTTTTATTTTCTCCTAAACCTTCTCTTCTTTCTGAGTTTATTATTGCTCACAGTGCCACCACACTTCAGTCAGCTTCAGGTTGAAAATTTAAATATTATCTGGGACATTTTTCCTCTACCTCAACTCTCCTATCTATGATTTTATATATTTAATCAAGCACTGGAAATTTAATTTTCAACTCTCCTCCTTTCTCTATACCTCCAACCACAAAACATCTGAATTCTAATACATAATAATGCCTTAGATCATTATAAAAGTATCTTGACAGCTTTTCCTATGTCTGTTCTCTCACTTCTCCAATCTATCTTTTCATACTATTCCCGAAACCATTTCCTTAAACACCTGAGATCATGTTTTACCCCAATTCTTTCAGTTGTTCCATATTATATTTAAGCCTCTTGAGGGCAGGAACTTTCATTCTGTTTTCCTTTTTATCCCTAGCAAACACAAATAGTGACTAACACATAGCAAAAGATTGATAAATGTTTGTTGATTTAATTGATTGTCAAATAAATACTGACACTCAAAAGTCTTGTACAATCCTCTCTCAGCCTTATCTCACAAACTTTCCACTGTTGTTTAAGGTAGTTAAGTGGTATAGTGGATACAGTACCAGGTCTTGATTCAGGAAAACCTGAGTTAAAGTTCTGCTCCAGATACTTACTAGCTGAATAACACTGAGCAAGTCACACTCTACTAATAAATAGTAAAAGTTTGAATCTATAAACTTTGATGGTTTACAAAGTGTTTTTCAAATATGTCATTTTTAGTCTCAGAACAACTTTGGGATGTAGTGTCTATTTTTATCTCCATTTTATAGATGAGGAAATTGAAACAGAGAGAGAAGAATTAACTTGCTCAGTGTCACATAACTAGTATGCATTCCAAGCTGAATTAGATTCAGATCTTCCTGACTCCATGTCCAATACTTTCTCTATTGTCTCTGAACCCTTGTTTCATAAGGTTATTGCAAGAATAAAAAAATGAGACAATAGAATTAAATCACTTTGTGAAACTTAAAACATTATATAAATGATAACTATGGTTATTATGTATAGATATCCCACACTTCCCTACCTCTGATTTTATTCATATTCTCCTTAATTGCATAATAATTATCCTCTCCCCTTGTTTACTTTTGAATTTTTGCCCTTTCTTTGAATCCTATCTTAAATACAACCTTTTCAAGGAATCTTTTGTTCTTTTCTCACTAATTGACTTTCCCATTATACATTATAACATTTTGTTCAGACCTTTCTTATGCACCTATTTTTAATAGGTATCTGTTGTGAAAATGGAGATTAACAGCTTTACAAATGACCTTGATTTCTGTGAGCTTTCTTAATGTCCAGTGAAGGCCAGACTGATCTGGAAATCAGAATCAGCCTATTAGGAAGCAGACTGAGCATCCCTTGGGCACAACATAAGAGAGATCTTTTGCTGTGTTTGCTTGCTGAACTTGAAATTCCTTTGGATATGCCAATAGTCACAGAGACAACTCAGACTGGCTCATGCTGACCCCCAGTGAACTATGGGGTCCCTGTGGATGATCCACTTTCCTGTACCTTGAGGGTGTCTTCTAATCTCTGAGAAACAGCCCAGCCCAGGGGGTTAATGGCTGCATCTGATTAGGCCAGATGCAATTATCTACTCCATTTCTCCAATGTCCACCTGACTTGAGGTTTTTGTCTTTATACCTCCTGCTTTTGAATCCTGTCATAAACTCAGTTCCAACTGCAAATTCCCATGGATATCTCAAGCTTGAGAGAAATAAAGCATGCATACAACTTAATTCTGGTTGTAGTTCTTGGATGAACTCTGAGGTTGATATTGTGGATGTATCTTAACCTTCCTATGAGATGATAACTTCTATGAAAGGAAAGACTATTATTTTTTCAATCATATTGTACAATCTAAATCAAACTTTGCTGAAGCAAACTTAATTTACTCATAATCTGTAAATTTCAAGATGACATTAACAATGTCTTCATTACATTATATCTCCCAGGCACTTGGCAAAGTGTATTTCATAATAAAGGTTTAATGAATTGAATATCAATTCATCTTGGTCATGTAATAATTTAATGTTATAATAATTCTTTTATCTAGAAACAATATAATAAAAATTGAGAACAGTGGTTACTTTGGAACTGAAAACTCTAAGTTCAAAGAAGGGAGACTGACTTCCTGGTAGTTCCATGAATAGGATACTCTAGCTTTCTAATCTAGCCATTCTCATTGGTAGCCTCCATGTCTGGAATGCTTTCTCCTCTCCCCCAACTACAGATCCCTTTTACTTCAAGTCCCAACTAAAATCCCAACTTAAAAAAAAGGAGCCTTCCCCAACTCTTCTTAAATCTAGTGGTTTTGATCTTTTAATTGTTTCCTATTTAGTGTGTATATACCCTGCTTTGTATATTTCTTTGCATTTTTCTTTCTCCATTAGATTGTAAGCTCCTTGAGGGCTGGGACTAATTTTTTTCCACTTTTTTATTTTCCCTACACTTAGCATAGTGGCTGGCACATAGCAGGTGTTTAATAAATGTTAATTGAAAGAATGAATGTCATAGTGACTATTTTCCTAAGAAAGTATAGATTACTTTTGACTGTCCAGGCATTCTTCTTAACAATCTCCTGGGCTTGAGGTAACAATGTTGACATATAGACATTTGTTTTAGGTAAAGAAGAGAGGCCATAAATTACTGTTTGATTTTTCACACACAAAAATCCCCACAGCAATAAAAACAACAGCATTTTTAGTTAATTGATTGGTATAGTTTCTAGCGAGAAACTTATTTAACTAATTAAACTGTTTGGATGTGAATGTAGCACATCAGCAAAGACAAGAAGAAATTAAATCTGTCCCCTCTAAGAGAAATCAGAGTTCCATTTTTGGCTGGAAACTCTTGACATAGAGTATTGGTATAGTGATATGAGTAGAGTGAAATGGGATAAAATGAGATAACAATACTAGACAATCTAGTGCAAGGAAACACATTTACCTGAAATTATCCTCACAATTTGAACAGAAAGAGGTTGAGTTCTTCCCATTCCCCACACCTCACCCCTATCCCCTTATGTTATCCAACTAATTGCCTCATTTTCCTCTTCCCATTTCAAAGGTGGACAAAACCACTGTTTTCAAGGACAATTTATAATTCTAGTCTCCCTTTCCAATATAAAATTCTAGCCTGAGCATCAAAAAAGCATTGCTTGATTACTTGAGAAAACCAGCTGTTACAAAATTAGAGTTCAGATCCTCAAGTAAAAAAAAATATTTTCCTGAGGAGGAAATATTAATGTTACAAAAAGTTGTCATTAGCAGAAGCAGAGACTCATATTAATCTACAAACTAGTCTGTACTGTCAAAAGGCAAAAAAGGCCCCCAGAGGAACCTCTTTCACTGGGGAATGAAATGACATTAGCTTTAATGATAATGATAAGGAGGCTGTGTGTAGAAAGTGCTCTACCAATTCCCAATGTAATTCTGCTTGGGGGATGATTTTTTTTCCTCTTCTTCCCTCTTCTTATTTTGTTGTTGTTTTTAATAGGCATTCTCTCATTTCTTATGGAATGTAGGGCTAGAGGGAACTTATGATATCAGAGACATCCAATAGGAATCACCTTTCTTGATGAGTTTGCCCTAGGTCTACTCCACAAGGAAAGTGTTGTAAATCCAAAAGTGTAAAGTAAGGAGAGAGAGAATTTTTCTTTAAAAGTTGAAACTGGCTATCAACAGAGATATAGGTTAATAAATAGTATACAATGTACAAAATGCTTAGACTTTGGTGTTCCATATTTAATTTTATTCCCTGCTTATCTAGTTGTTGCCAAATTTCTTTCTTCTATTTATATAACATTTCTTATATATGACCTCTTTTTTTTCTATTTGTACAGCTAAACCTTAGTTAATGCCCTCATCACTGCTTGTAAAATTGGTTGCAGTAACCTCTCTTAATGGCCTCCTCAAGAATATTCCTACTCCATGGCATATATACTGTTAAACTGATTTTCCTTAAGGATGGATCATATCATATGACCCCTATGCTTAATACCAATTTCTAATTGCCTTTAGGATAAAATCTAAACTTCTTTACCCCTATCTTATCTTTCCAGCTTCATTGGACATTACTTCCCTTTTGGTACTCTGATTCAGCCAAAATATCCTTCTCTCTCTTCCCCCGATACATATCATTCTTCTTTACCTTTTTACTGCACATCCCACATGCTTGGAATATACTCCTTCTTTATCAGAACATACATTTTTCTCCAAACCCAGCACAAATACCATCATCTACATAAAACTTTTTTTTTGATCCTGACAATTATTTCCCTTTTCTCCCAAATTTCCTTGCATTCCACTACTTCAGTTGTTTATATTTATTCTCATTATATTTATTTGATGTATAATAATACATATTCTTGTCTCTTTTAAAATTTAAGCTATATGAAACTCTAGTAAGGATGCTAGTAGAAGTTTTGGTTTTTGACTTTTCAGCCTTAACACTTAGCATAGAGTCTGTTATAAACAGGTGCTTAATGAATGTTTGTTGACTGTTGCTGACTTTCGGGGGAGGGGGAGCAGGTGGAGAAAGCACTATACATTATTATTACAATGGAAATGATAATATCCTTCACAGAGCAAAGGAAAAAAATAAAAGTCAGAAATTCTCCGGGTACCAGAGAGAAGGTTATGGATTTCCTGTGGGATTGATTTACCTTTAAGCTATTTTAGGAAGATTCCAGACTGTTGCTCTAGACCCTTCTTACTTTGTGTTTAATAACCTAGATAGCTATCCATCACTAAGATTGTACTTGGAGAGGAAAACTTCTACAGAGACTGAGTCAGTTTTTGACTATAAGTCAAATGAGAATTGTTAAACTTCCAAGTAAAGCCATGGTAAAAGCCATGATATAGAAACAATCAATGCCAAGTTTCATTTCTTACTTCTATGTTATAGTAGCAAATAAAAATAACAGAGATATTCACAACGAAAAATAAAAATATAAAAGCAAGACCAGATCCTTTGTTCAATAAGAGTTAAAAAATAAAACCAACAGACTGAATTTATATAAAAATTGGGTCCATTTGCATTAGGCCCAATTTGTCTGTATTCTTTACCTTAAGTCCACCCCCTTTACTCCATGGAGTTAGAAATCTACATAATGCACAGTAGTAAATCCATCTCACATTTTCCATACATAACAAAGCTCACTTTGACACACAACAGTAAATCATCTGGCAAGGCACTCAATGAACAATGGGGAAGAAATGAAATTTTCAGTTTGTAACAATGTATCACAATGAGTCAATTGCAACAATGACCTTCAAAGAAACTTTGTCTGAGAAACAAGTGTTTTACTGTAAGACTGTTCCATTGTATTTCATAATTAATTACTTCACACATGGATATCAATGATAGAATTCAAACAGAGAATCAGCAGCACTGGGGAAAATTCTTCTCCAACAGTTGATCAGAGAGAGCAACTTGACTACTCCATGTTAGGCTAATTAGTGTAAATAAGCAGGTAGGTCACTCATGTAGGACAGGCAGAAGAGCTTGCACCAGCTCACACAGTGCCTATAGTTAGTTCCTTAGAATGCCTAGACTAGGACCTACTGCTTATGCCAATTGCCAAACAGACTATGCAAGAAAACTGACATATAATTGTAGGAAAAGAAAGAGAAAATGAGAGAGAATTTTAAGGAAGATAACCAGATCAAATGAGAGGCTCTAAGAGGGATCTCATTGCCAATTTTCCAGGAATTGTCATTTTCCAAATAGTTAATAACTCACAGGCATATCTTTCCCTCTTTTTAAAAACATCACTGTCATTCTTGACAACTAAATCCACCTTCTACACTGGCATGCTTAAAAAATTCAGTCTCTTCAATTCTCAAGTTCAGGCCTCCAGCTGAGTTGAAGAGGATAATCTAAGAGCAAAGAAGCTGACAAACTTTAAGCCTCCAGAAAATCAAAAAGCAAACAATCACAACTCAACATTTCAGTATCAATCTATGAAAGGATCCAGAGATAACCAGTAAGTTCCAGAAAATACAAACAGGTGCATCTCAATTTATGCCACAGATATTTACTGGGAAAGTTCCATGCAACCTGTCCCCCATTCTCTCCCCACCATAAATTGAGTCATTGTAAATGTGTTTGCTATTTGAAAAATTCCTAGAGTGAATCCTTTTACAATATGAGTAAGCATCCCCCATTCATTTTTTTTTTTGAAAACCCAGATTTTCATATGTAGATTCAGTATGAAGTAAAGCACAACCATTCAGTAAGCCTCAGCACACATAATGAGGCTATTTGGGATCTTTGCATCTTAGAAAATTTACAATTGTTTAATCCTTCAGAGTAAAGACTCACAAACCAGACACTTGGATGGAACGGGAATGGGTATGAATCTGCATTATTTTCAATCTAAGAATCCATGCTTCACATTGGGCCAGCTGATTCATATCCGACCACAAAAAGAAGCTTCTCTTACCTAGAAAAAATAAAACAGAGAGAAGAGTGTTACTGGAATTCTTTGAAATCCAAAGGTAACTTCCATGCATTCCAGCAGCCTTCGATCTAAGAATCCTGTCAGATTCTTGACAGGGTTAGGCAAAGAAGTGACCTACTTTCTGGGAAGCCTTGTCTGTACATGGTCAGTGCGTTGCTTGCTATAATTGGTTTGTAGTGCTATTTAGTAATGCCAAGATTATTCATTAAGAAAATCATGAATAAGCAGGTGTTCCCATTAAAGTTTGATCTATTCATAAAAATAGAACAACAACTAACCCAGGACAATGTTAACTACATTGCAAAACCAAGTAATTCAAATCATGGGGAAAAATGTGGAGAGAAACATTTTTAATAATCACTGATGCAAATTAATACAGGATGGGAAAAATCATCTGAGGCTTTGTAACGGAACAGACATTTGTATTTTTGTTGACTTATTAGTTGGTGATACCCCACAGGCTAAAACGGTTTGATGGTCAAGTGAAATAAGTTGTTCTACCAGTTTCTAAGAACCAGGAAACTAATTAGCATTTTAACTATCCATAACCTTTAGTGATGAAAGAAAATAAACAAATAGACCAGAAAGCCAATTATAGTTTCAGCCCAGGAACTGAAAGTGATGAAAACCTTAACACAAAGCTTTATGGATAAAGGTGGTCAAAGATTTGTTTGACCTTCAAGATCAATTGTATTGGTTCTAATAGCCTGCAAAATACAAAGGGGAGGGAGTGATTTTGGTCAAATAGAGCAGAATGTATTTTCTTTGAAGTAAAAACTTTATTACCATCATTAATGCATTTATTCTAGAGTCTAAACTTGTTAAAACATACAACTATGTATGTTTCCTTTTTCTTCAATACTTTCTTAAAAAAAAGTTATCAAGCCCATTCTCTCCACCCATTAAGTCAGATTTAGTAATAGTGATAGCTAGCTTTTATGTAGCAGCTACTATGTGCCAGCCACTGGGCTAAGTACTTTAAAATATTATCTTATTTAATCCTCAAATACCTGGTATGTAGATGATATTATTCTCTCCATTTTTGTGGTTGGAGAAACTGAGGCAAACAAAGGATAAATGATAAGGTTAAATGATTAAGTAGCTGATGAAGAATTTGAACTCAGGTCCCTGAGTTCAAACCTAGGAACATAGGATTAATTAGTTTTTAATTTATTAATAGAATCTGAGCTTTTAAAATGACTGCAGAAAGCATCTCATTAAATCTCTACCCAAACCACCCATCGACCTTACAAAATTCATAGGAAAAGACTATCTTGCACATTGAGAAGATCTTCAGTTATGAGAAATTATATGAGGCTTCAAGATGGATAAGGATTCTGTATTGGTTAAGCTTCCTCTTTTTAGGATTTGGACATTTAAAATTCCCACCAAACAAACAACTTTTTAACCATTTCCTGTGGCCTACAGGTAATACATACAGGCAGTTTAAGAACCATTATGAAAAGAGGGGGAGGTTGGAGCAGCTAGGTGGTGCACTCGATAGAGCACTAGCCTTGAAGTCAGGAGGACTTGAGTTTCAAATCTGAATTCAGACACTTAATATTTCCTAGCTGTGTGATCTTGGGCAAGTCACTTAACCCCAATTGCCTCAGAGGGAAAAAAAAGAAGAGGGGGAGGTGCTAACATCTTTTTTCCTCTTTTTCCTTCTTCATATACTCCCTCACTTTCCCTTCTCTCTTCACATCTCCATTTCAATGTCTCTCTCCCATCTCCTTAACCCTCTCTTCTCCCTATCTCCTCCCTCTCTCCTTATCTCTCCAGTTTTTATAACTTTTTTAAAACTTTTAAGAAGCTTTCCCCTTTTTACTTAGCATTTCTCTTTAATATCCACTCTCACCCCAATCTGAAATGTAGTATTACAATCTGCCTCTTGGATAACTCCATCTAGATGTCCCATTAAGCATCTCAAATTTAAGAGAATTCATTTTATCTTTTCCTGAATCCACCTCTCATCCAAACTTTCCCAAAACTTTTGACAATATCATTATCCTTTCAGTGACAATGTTTCAATACGATTTTGGAGGAATCGTTGATATTCTTGGAACATATCTTTGGTAATTATTCCTCTTCTGAAGTCACTTTCACAGTTACCTATCACTTCTCAGATAAAATATCCTCAATGTGGCATTTATGAGCCTCTACAACTTAGTTCTCAAATGCTCTAATTCATGTTATTCCTTTTCATAGACCGAAACTGGCAAGTTACCTCTAGATCATACAGAGCATATCACATTCACACATTATATATTCCATTACCTGCCTCAGTGTTTGCACAAGTTACCTGGGATGAAATCCCTTCTATCTTCTATCTCTTGGAAGTATTTGAGAAATTAAGGTCCCATGTCTTTTCATCAGCTTTTCCTGATGACTTTACCTATCCCATAGAGTTATTAACTATTCCTTTTATCACTGATTCTTGGAAGTCTTGTATTATTTCTACATACTTTGTATTTATTTATGTGTATCTTTGTGCCCTCTCCCCAGAAGAATGTTTGCTTTTTAGGTGAAGGGAATAATTTTTTACATCTTTTATTCTTGTATCTCCAAAATCAGTGCCTTGCACATAATAAATCATCATTGAATACATTTGTATCTATTTTCAAGCAGCCTGGTAAAAGAGACAGTTAGTCCCTGAGCTACTTCTAATTTCTAACACATATTGTTTTTTTAAAACAAAAAATGGTTAGAAGTTTTGAGATTAAAAAAAACAACTTTCAAACAACTAGTAAACCTAGTCCCTTCCCCCATTAACTCAATGTACATAGAATTATTGTGTGTGTGTGTGTGTGTGTGTGTGTGTGTGTGTGTGTGTGTGTAGGCACCTTTAGGGACAATTCTTCTGTGACTAGTGCATCGACAGGAAAATGTTATCTTTGCATTTGAGTATTTGAGCCTTCATGTGATAGCTCCAAAGGAGGGAAGCCAGTGAGAGGGAAGGAGCCCACAGAGAAAGTGACCTAAAGTAATATGTTCAAATGCACAGTACTCAACTTTTTAGCCTCTCTCCTTTTTGTCCAGTAGTTGCTTGAAACAACTCCTATTTCCCCCAAACAACTATGGCTTCAGGTATGTTTAAACTGATATTATGCAGGAGATAGCTAGAGGATCTGGAAAATTGTGAGAGTGAAGTTATTACCTCTCACACTCCTAAAGCCTATGGCAAAATGAGCTAGGAATTAAGAAATATTAGTACTGATTTGAATACTGCTATTATCTAGCGCTATCATTTAACCATTATTGATTTTACCTCTATAATAAATATTAAAAATATCCAATCTGCCTACTTTGTCTCTAACAATGGCTGTTGTAAGTACTATTTATCATTTTAATCATTTGAGAGATGAGTAGTTTACACGCAAAAATAAGATATAACCTTTTTCTTCTACAAGTATTTAGTTATACCAATCAGCCTTGTTCACACCAATTATTTTGGCTTTGGGTCATTGCAGAGTGCTTGGGGGATTTCTGTAGGACATCTTTCCCCAGAACCTGTAATTATTTGATATTTTTATTTGCTGTCACTCACAATGGATGAGAAAAAGATCAAATGACTCTATTTCTTGTATATTCCCAAATACTTTGTTATATCAGTGTTCTCTGTTTATCCAGAACTATCTCTGTAAGTTTTTTCCTACACTTCCCATTGTCCATCATGCTCTCTTCTGGGCATGGCTCTCAGAAAAAGGAATATTTCATAGCTGTGGTATTAGAAAAGCTATTTATTGGTACAAAATGGAATTTTATTAGGAATAAAAAGTCATTTGGAAATGAAATAAAATATTTGTAGAACCATTTGTCTTGGAACAAGTTAACAGGAGACTACCTGGACAACTTGATTATCCTCTACATCAATGCTATCTGGTTAGGCCTACATATAACAATGTAGAGGCCTTTGTATATACTGGGTCATTTCCTAGTTTACTTTGCATTACATTCATGTGAAAGACCCACTGGAATAATTTCTCTTTTTGATTAAGCTCAACCGTCCCTTTTCTACTGCATTGTCTCTCATGAATGGCATTATTAAAGTCTTATTTTCTCAGATCCTAGAATTCTTGTGCTTTGCATCATTGGAATATAGAGACTACGTGCATCGATTCCTGTTTCCTATGCTTTGGAGCAGTGGGCAACTTGATGCTTCTAACCTTCCCTTTTCTTCCTCTTTCTTCCCCTGCCCACCTAAATTCCCTTCCTGAAAGGGGTCATATCCTAAGCCAAGGATATATTCAAGACCCACAATCCTTAAAAAAGGTGTTTTTCTTCCTGGCACCCATTTTATTCAGATTTTTAGCCATACTAGTTTTATTCTCTTCAAGTATTTTCAATCAGGTTGTCGACTTCAGTCCTTAACTTCAGCAAGAATAAAATATCAATATTAGCAAATAATGGTAAATTTGGAAATTGCATGTGATTGAAGGAAATCTGGGTGTTTGATTTCCTTGCCAATCTTTAAGAAAGCTGGAATTTCTCCTCACTGATGTGAAATTCTAACATGCAATCACTTCAGCTGGTGAACACCAGCGATCAATCCTTTCTCTTGCATGCAAACCTTGTAATTTAGTAATAACTACTCAACCACCATTGACCTGCTAATTAATCCATGGATTTTGTTGTTGTTGTTGTGCCTTTAATCATTACTCCAGTATCTGAGTCACTTTCAAGCTTCTCATTCTCTGCTGATCTTAACCAACTAAATGGTACCACAGTTCCATAGTAATAAAACACTGAAATATATTGACTCCCTGCCAACTTGTACTCTCTCTCTCTCTTCCTCTCTCTTTTTGTGTGTTAGCTGAGTGCTAGGATGTGGGAAGAATACAAAAAAGGGATTCTAGCCGCTATTAAATAAGCATTTTGTGTCACAGGTGAGAGAGAAAGAAATGATTCGTTGCTAGGGCCAAGAAACAAGTTAGTGGTGCACCCCATTACCTACTCTCTGTCTGCTGAGGATTTTGCAGTTCTCCTGACTGCCCATCAGTTATTTCAAATCAGCCTGAAAATAACTGATTGGGATTTTATTCCTTTAGTCCCCTCCCCAGAGAAATACATCACTGGTTCTCATCTTTTATCGCCAAGCAACGAGGTGAAATACTTTTTTCCCCCTTTAGCTGGATGTGTTTCTACATGGTGGTTCACATAATGTCTTCTGGAAATTTTGCAAAGGCAATGACTCTGTGGCAAAATTCCATCTTAGGATGCATGGGGAATATCACTGTATTGTATGTATAGGCTGAAGAAGAGGGCCAAACCTGTCTCTTATTTGTGGAGATGAAGAAGTCTCTTATGGCTAGCTCATAGGAATCATTTTGTACCACATTGTGTTTTTATGCTCATGCATTTTTTACCACGAACCTTTGATTTAGCAGGCATGAATGGCCAATATTCACCCATTTATATAAGGATCCATGAATTAGTTTCAACATATAAAAATTAAATTCTATAAGTAAATTGTACAATTAGTACTAATAAATAGTATAATAATACCTCATATAACTTTTTGTATTTATTGAAGCACACTTTCAAATGGGGGAGGAAATCAGAAGTGACATAATATGTTAGAAGAAGCACTAAACTGGAAATAAAAAAATGTTCTAGTAACAATTCTGCTATTAATTACCTCTGTGAATCATAAGCACTTATGTCACCTCTCTTAACTTCAATTTTCCATCTGTAAAATGGAGAAATGGTTGCTTTCATCCTGTTGTCTCCCCATTAGAATGAGAGATCCGTGAGGCAAGTACCTGACATAAGTGCTTAATACATGCTTGTTGATTGATCAGTGATGAATGTCACATTGCTCCTTTCTTCCTTAAAAAATCTGTTTAATAGACTTCTAAGTGGTTAAAAGTCTAGTGGTGACCAGATGTATACAGTCAACCCTGTTTTTTAATGTTTTGAGATCAAGTTATATTCTTCCCCTAATAACTACAACAAAGGGGGGAAAGTTAGGTAAATCTTATGATATTCACATATGTGTTTTCTCCAAACCAATCACTTTGTGACACTATCATTTCAGTTCAAAGATGGCCCTATTGTTCACTATAACACTTTATGAAAAACATAAGAAAGTTCTATCTATAATTTTAAAGTCATGACATATTTTGATCAAAAAATAGTATTATTTGCTTGACATGGCAAAAAAGGAAAGAACACTTTTATGGCCCAAAAGAACTAGAGAACATTATGAAATGCAAAATGGATAATTTTGATTACATTACATTAAAAAGTTTTAGCACAAACAAATCAATGCAGCCAAGGTTAGAAGGGAAGTAGAAAAACCAGGGGAAAATTTACAACTAGTGTTTCTGATAAAGGTCTCATTTCTAAAATATGTAGAGGATTGACTCAAGTTTATAAGAATATAAGCTATTCCCCAATTTACAAATGGTCAAAGGATATGAACAAACAATTTTCAGATGAATAAATTAAAGGAATCTTTAGTAATATAAAAAAATCTTCTAAACCATTATTCATTAGAAAAATGCAAATTAAGATAACACTGAGATACCATTTCAAACTTCTTAGATTGACTAAAATGATAGGAAAACATAATAATAAATGTTGAAGGGGATGTGGGAAAACTGGAATACTAATGTATTGTTGGTGGGGTTGTGAAATGATCCAACCATTCTAGAGAACAATTTGGAATTATGCCCAAAGAATTATCAAATTGTGCATACCCTTTGATCCAGCAGTGCCTCTACTTGGTCTGTATTCTGAAGTGATCATAAAAGAAAGAAAAGGACTTCCATTTGAAAAAAAGTTTGTAACAGCCCTTTTTTGTAGTGGCAAGGAACTGAAAATTGTGTGGATACTCCTCCATTGGGGAATAGCTAAATAAGATAAGAGTATATGAAAATAATGGACTATTATTGTTTTATAAGAAATGATGAGCAAGATGATTTCACAAAAGCCTGGAAATATATATTTCTGTATGTACTGATACTAAGTGAAGTGAGCAGAATTAAGAGAACATTGTATGCAGTAACAACAATGATAATGTGATAATCAACTGTGATATATACTTGGCTCTTCTCAGCAATGAGTGATTCAAAAAAATTTCAATAGACTTGTGATGGAAAATGCAATGTACATATATAGAGAGAACTATGGATCAGGATACAATATTTTCCCCTTTTGCTGTAGTTAGTTTGCTTATTGTTTTTTTTTTCTTTCTAATGTTTTTTCCCCTTTTTTGCAGAATGAGGAATATGGACCCTATATAAGTTTGCATCCTATCTTTGAGAAGGGTCAGAGAGGAGAGAGAGAGAAAATTATGGAATACAATGTTTTGCAAAGGTGAATGTTGAAAACTGTCTTTACATGTATTTGGAAAACTAATATACCATTAAATACACTACTACAATTTAAAAAAATAAAAAGAAAATAAATGGATAAAACTAAATATCTTTAAAAAAAAGAAAAAAATACCTGACTTGGAAAAAAGAATGTGAACTTGAATCCTGAAATTGAACAAATCACTTAAGCTCCTTGGGCATCACTTTCTTCATCTATTAAAGGAGGAATTTTAAAATTGATAAAGTTCTTTCAAAATATGAATTTTTAATTCCATAATTGTCAAATTTTCAAAGCTTGCATTTTTTCCATAGATATTCTGTAAAGCCTAGGTCTGTGAGTCTATTAATACTAAGAAAGTATGAAGATTTAATACTATTATAAAAATTAACAAAACTTTTAAAATTGTCCTGAAGGCAATTTCCTTAATCTTATTTTTAACAATACATTCATTCCTGAATATTTCTTCCCTACTCATCAAACCATCACTTTTTAACATAGCCTAAAAAAAGAAAAGAGAAAAAGGTAGTTAAATTAAACCAACTAGCAAATGAATGAATGAATGAATAACCATTTCAGAGCCTTCTATGTGACAAATATTACAAATACAAAAGAGTCTTTAGTCCTCTACTACTGACATTCTAACAGTAGTAAAAAGTGCATGTAGAGAAAGGATGGTCAGAAAAGGGGTTCTGGTCTAGGAGTCATAGGAAATGTGAATGGATCTAGAAGTCAAATCATTATCAAGACTATGCTAGTGGCAATTGTAGTGTGTATTTGATTACTTTTCCCAGAGAAAGAGGTAATAGATGTAAAGACATGATGGTCAAGTAGATGACAAGATGATTAGGTAGGTCCTACTCCCCTTTTGATTGGTTAGAAGAGTTATAAATTATGGTCAGTGGTTCAATATGGTATCCCTCAATATATGAATTATTGCATAATTATAATCCTCCACAACTATAAAGAAGAGATAAAAAAATCTGATTTCATTGATGTACTGAATGTCTGACTAAGGAATAGATCTCTATCAATGCAAATAAGCACATGTTCTGCAGTCTATAATTTTAGAATATTGTCTAGAACACTGAAATGTCAAATGACTTCCCCAATGACATACTGCAGCTATGTGAGCTATGTGTGAGACAAGACTCAAAGCCATATCATCTTCTCTTGGAGGCCTGTAGTTGGAAATAATATGACTTTTTTCAATTATTGTTATCACCATAATTTTTATCTGGTTTGATAGGATCCAGATTCAAATATTTAAAAATAGATTCAAAAGAATAGTAGTAAGATAGTTATTAGTCTCAGAATTATTTCAATTAACTATTGCAAAGTGTACAAATTACATATTTTTTCAGTTAATCAAAAAAAAGTACTAAGATGTAATCTTATTTCCTGGAAGGTTATCTAAAGCATTCTTGGCACTCCAGAAGCAGAAAGAATGGATATGATTTGTACCTTATCCTATTCTCCCAGAATTTTACTTATTGTTTTACTAATTCTCTATATGTTGAAAGCTTTTCATTCCAAGAAACTTGAAAATTATGAGAAATTGGTATAACATCTAATAAAATAACTATTCTTTTTATGCATTAATGTCATGCTGTGATTGTGGTTAACAGTTTGGTTTATGATGTTGCTCTGGTTCTAATAAGGCTTACTGTTCTTCTTAGGTTATTTATTCTTTATCTATTAAATTTTATTATTATTTCCAAAACAAAGAGTTGAGAATATTTTGAGAAATGGGATCCTTATTGGCATAAGAACATAGCCTCCAAATTTGTTGTTGAATTTCATGGGGATAACAACCCAATTTGAATGTATCAAATCTGATATCTTTGTTAAGAAATGAGATACAAAAGGCATATTTAGACATATAGAAAAATACAAATATATGCAAACAAATGTATACATGAAATACATATCTATATGTATACATATAAAAACATACACATATGGAATATATATATAGGTATAGACATAGAAAAGTTATATGTTACTTATAGTTACAGATGTAGCTTATAATAGAAGAAGCATAGCAGGACATTTGAGAGTTAACTTTAGTGTCAGGAAGACTGGTATACAAGTCTGTCCATCTGATACATATTGTGTACATTACCAAGGAAAATGTCAACTTCTCAGTGCTCCAGGTGATTTTTTCATATCTAGAAGCTTCAGAGAAAGTATCAGTCTCTTTTAATAGAAGCTCCTTGTACTGATGAACTAGAGGCTAGTTCCAAATATACATACATACATATATGCACACATACATATCTTAGTGCATATTATCTTAGACTTATATCTTAAATTCTTGATCAGATATCATAGGAGCTAGAAGAATCAAATGTAACCACTGATTTGACGTCTCTGTCAACATAGTAGGTTTAGCTGAATCAATGATTAGAATTCATTCCTATATTGATCTCAACAATCAATTTATCACCAACAGTTAGAATTCATTTCATATTTATCTCAACAATCAATTTAGCATTAAATATTTTCCAACCTGTTTCTCCAAGGGCTTACACATTTTCCCAATTCAATTGCAAAGGGATATTCAGTTGTTAATATCACAGAGGGATTTAATGGAATAAAAAATGTCTTTTGCTTAATTGGCCATGACATTAAATAATGTTTCACATACTTTAATCTTTTTTTTTCTCTAAACAGGCTTAAGGTGAATGGTAGAAAGGAGTATGAACCCCAAACTGATATATTTTTTTAAATGTACTGAACATTTTATATCAATATGAGAGTTTTGGTTAATGTGAATGAAATGGGTGATTACTTATCTTGTCATCCCTCCTATCTTCCTGGACCCAAAGGCTTCTAAATCCAAATAAATTCATTACCAATGCCTCAGACCATCTCAATGCAACATATTTTTATAGAGACCAGAGCCCACTTAATATTTGTCAACCAAGATGTGAGGAATTAATATGAGACCTTGTTCTGGCTCTAATGTACTTGGTACATTCACCTATGAAGATAATAAAGATAAGCTCCTTTCATTTGACAGTCTTTACTTAACATCTTTAATTACTCTTGTGTTTGGGAACTTATTGCTTTCTATGTCTGTAATTTCTATAATGCTGCATTATCCAGATTCTCCAACCTCTCTGATAACTGTTTGAAGCTACTCTGACAGCTCTTTCCTATATCCTCTTCCTCCTGTGAAATATCCTCAAGGTATTCATTTCTCAGGTCTCTGTTCTTTCTCCTTTAAAAAAATCTCCCTCAGTGATCATTACTTTCTTCAATGATCATATCTAGTCTACTGACTTTCTAATTTTTTGTCTGAGGTTCCTAGCCATACTTGCCTTTCCTCTGTATTATTTTCTGTCAATGTGCTATAGCTGCCTTCAGATCCAAATGAATCATAGGATCATAGGTGTAGAGGTAGAAAACACATCAAAGAATATGAAGTCCAAGCTTTCATTTTATAGATAAATGAATTGAAGCCTAGAGGTTCAATGATTTGCCCAAAGTAAATTGAATGTTGGGAATTTAATTTGTCCTCTGATTCCAAAAATGGTGCTCTTTATACTGCCCTGCCTACAACATAGTCTTTGTCTGTCTCTTTCTTTTTGTCTTTCTCTTCCTCTCCTCTCCTCTCCCCTCACCTCCCCTCCTCTGCTCCCCTCCCCTCCTCTCCTCTCCTCTCCCCTCCCCTCCTCTCCTCTCCTCTCCCCTCCCCTCCTCTCCTCTCC
>JAJPUD010005895.1:23646-52825 GCA_023553655.1 Myrmecobius fasciatus
CTCCCCTCCCCTCCCCTCCCCTCTCCTCCCCTCCCCTCCTCTCCTCTCCTCTCCTCTCCTCTCCTCTCCTCTCCTCTCCTCTCCTCTCCTCTCCTCTCTCAATTTGGTCAGGTTAAATTTTTTTTCTTAATTTATATTTTTTCAATTAAAGTGTATTTATTTTCTCTTTCCAATTTTGTCCATTGAATAACATCAAAATGGAAGTAAGGAAAGAAGGAAGCATGGAAGCAAGTGGAAGGAGGGAATAAACAAAAGGATGAAGAGAGAGGGAGGGAGGATAGGGAGAGAACAATACTTTAAATTAATGAAATATATATAAAAGAGATCAATTTTATTGAAATACAATTATAGACACACACACACACACATTATATGTTTAAAAGTCCAAAACCCCCTAACAACCATTGCTTGAGATCTTCATAGATGACTTTTGTTTATTTTTAGTTACAAATCCAGTAAATATTTGAATTTTCTTCTTCTACCCTTGTACTCTCTGTAAAATAATCAGTTTCTTCCAAGTATCAACATAACAAAACATGAAACAGAAAAAATGTGACTTGTACATAGGATTTTTTAAACCACAACAATCAAAGAAAAGCAGAAATGATTCGTTTCTGAGATCTTAAACAGCCAAAATATCTTTACTTTATGGTTGGTCCCTCTTTCCTTTGGACTCTGTATATATATTAAAGTCTTACAGGGTCAAGCTTAATTTGATGAGAAAATTGAGGCCAAAAGAGGTTTCATGATGCCTCCAAAGTAACACAGCTGGTAGATGACAAAGACATTTATTTCAGGTCTCTCTTACTCTAAGTTCAGAACTCTAGCTACTGTGCCCACTATCTGCTTATAGGAATATAGGATATTGGACATGGATGGAGTGTATCTAAAGAGGGCTGATTAATAAATGTATTTCCTTGGAGTCTTGAAAATCTAATATAATATTCTTTAAGATGAGAAAAAGAAGAACATGCTGGAGAAATATGTTTTTGCATTTTTACCAAGATGGATTTTATATAAAGTAGTTACAGAGTAGAAAGAAGTAAGCCTTGTTGATTTGTGTTTTCCCTTATATCAATACATTTCCAGTTATATAATCATAATCAGCACAACTCAATACTGCCATTGTTACTGGAAAGGAAAGAAAGATCAGTGCATTGACCTATTGTTTTAATTTCTATATTTACCAATAATTCTCAGGGGATTAAAGGGAATAATAGTGAAATTTATGGTTTCCAGCATATATATATATACACACACACACACACACATATATATATATGCATATATGTATATGTATGTATATATATATATGCACAAATGTACAATGGGTGTTTAAAAAGAAAGGAAAATTTGAGATTTAAATTCAAAAAAGGTAACTTTTACTTTAAAGGTATCACTTTGGCTTGGGAGGAAATGGATCAATATCAGAATATGATCTTATATTATTGCCATAGAAAATAATTAATTAAAAGGTGGGTGACCGAAGTAGGATTTTGTATTAACAAGATATAATCATATTTGCTTTGGCAACACATCTACTCAAATTGGAGAAATAGAAGATTAGCATAGCCTCTGAATATAAATTCATAAAGTGTCATTTTTTCTCTCTTTCTTCATTTCTATTTTTTAAAATATATTTTATAAGGGAAGACTACGTTGGAGGGAAGAGAAAGACAGATTAAAAAGAAGGAAAGCTTAGACAATATAAAAGCAAAATATATCAATAAAATGTTATTCAAAATATATATATTCATATGTCAAGATCTGGGACCCATAAATTTGAAGCATTATGGGTTATGATCAATCTAGGAAGAAATTGATGTTATCATTACTGTATAATATAGTTTATCTCTATAATTTAATGATACTATGAAGAAATAATCTATAGAATTTAATGATTATAAAAAACAGGAAAGTTGAGTTAAAGACAAATTTGAATTTCATAATTAACAAAATATTAATAGAATTAGTAATATTGAATTTGAGAAAAACATTCGAAGGCATACAGACAGTTATCCAGATTTAAAGTAGGGATAAAATCATAGAATTACAGAGTTTGAAAGGTACCTTAGAAGTTAACTATCATTTAAATTTGATTATTTATCTATTCTTTGCTCCAGAAGCAAATTATTGCCTCTATAGGTAGAAGCCTAAATATGTTCTCTGGATATTAAACTTTGAAGAAGAGGGGGGGAAAGAAATATAGTTGTCTGAGACAATTACTCTATTTACCTTCAGGATTCAAGGAGAGGATGGGACAGGGACTTTATTGTACTTGACTGTCAAGTAGAAAGTCACTATATTTTGCCACCTCATCCATTTATCTATTGTATGCTTCCCTCCTCACATACAAGAGGATATATTTTAATATAGTTTTTTTTAAAAATAAAGCATTAAAGTAATGGAAAATAGGATTCATGAAGAAAATGAAAAAGGGTTTGATAAAAATGGGTAAAAAGTTAACTTTCTGAGGCTTTTGAAATGAGTCTACTTAGAAAAGAATCTTGTTTTTTCATGTTATTGAGTATCATAGAATAGGAAATGACTTTTGGATTTTAAATGAAAAAATCCCCAAAGCTCAAGTTATATATATATATATATATATATATATATTGAAAGGGACAGGTTTTTGAATGTGAGAATGAGTTCCTTGAATGCTTGTTGTGGATATTTTAATAAATGAGATATATTTGCACTTGTCAAAATTTAATTACAGTGTTTTAATAATTGACAGAATGAACTAGATCATCTAAAGTTTCCACTTAATCCATGATTCTATGATTCATAGATTCATGTCCACAGAAAGTTTAGTAAGAGAACAAAGTTTGCTAAACATTGAAAGCTGAATTTCCATTTTTTTAAATTTGAAAATTAGGGGGACATAGTTGTTAAATAATTGAATCCCATGTTAAGAAATTATTAGGTGTTATTGAATTAGAGGCAGCTAAAGGAGAGAATCAACACAATGTTATCTGTCATTTTGAGACATTGTAATAGGAAGTGAATGGACATCATGAACCAGAAATACAGGAGGGAATTGGGCACTCTAGCTGGGCCAGACAGAGACATCAGGCTGCCAAAGGCAGCAAGCAGGAAAAAATAAGGGCCAGATACATATGGTAACAATTGAGCACTGGAGGCCAAGCTTTGCCAAGCAGCATGGCAGAAGCCACAAAGAATCCAGAACCAGCTGAAGCAGAAGGAGAGCCTTCAGCAATAGCAGAAACATCCTTGGGAAGAGACTGGATTCTGGCATCAGAAAGCTGATGACAGCCAAGCAAGGGATGGATCAACAGAAAACACTGGAATTGGGCACGGGCAGTTATTGGCAACAAGTCAAAACTAGTGAAGTGAGAAGTCAACATGAGATCCAGAGCCAGAACCAAGAGGAGAGGAAAAAATAAGCACAGAGAATGTCCACTACATGATTATGACCAAGAGCCCGCTAATTGTAAAAAAAAAAAAACCCAAGATATTTGAATGGAAGAAGAAATGATCCCCCAAATAAGGAATCACAAATCAAAGTTGTACCAAAGTGATCCCTCATGAAATGTTATCCTGGTATCTGTCATCTAGGTTTCTGGCAACAGCAAGGTACTTAGATTCTGATTACTACATAAAGACAGAAATAATAATATCTGGGCTAGCCTGAACCATTAATCCTTCCGCCGAATAGCCAAATAGATAAATGTCTATGTCAAAAGGAGAATCAGAGAATAAAAATCCCGCTCTACTTTTGTGACGTGCATCTTGGGTCATGAAAGATATCCAATTGGAGTTTTCTTAATGAACTGGGGAGACACATTTGCTATGTGCCAAAAGTTTTATTTCTTCTAGAAAAGATTTTATGTGAAATACAAGATGTGTGCGTTCATTCATTCATCCATTCCTTGTTCTACAAACTTTTATTGAAAGACTGTTACTTTCAAAGCATATGATAGATAGAATATTTTCTTCACACAGAGAAACTTAAAATCTTCATAAATATGCTATAACTATTTCTGATGTCAGTTCTGGGAGGCGAGTATGATTATCAACCCAAGAATAAACCTTAATTGGGGATTAGGGGTACAGAAGAATCAGTTAAGTGATAGAGTAGCTTAATGTGTCCTATTGGTTAGGGAATGTGTATTTAGTAACATAGAGATAATCATGACATTTTTTTTTCTTCAAAAGCTTATATGTTAGCTGATTTTTTTTTGCAATTTGCATATTTACACAATGGATAGCTCTCCTATTTTGTTTGCAAGTATGCCTGCTCAAAGAATATGAAAGTGCCAGAAAGCAGAGTGATACAATTAAAAAGATAATAAGGTAAGAGAAGCAAGCACTAGCAAAGTCCACAGGATGAATGTAACCTAGTGCTGACATATTGGTAAAAGAAAAAAAAAGTGAGAATTGGACAAGAAAAAAAATTCAGCAAAAACAAGGAGTTGAGAATCTAAGAGATAGTAGGTAAGATTTCCAAAAGAACTGGGTTCTAGTAAAGACTCTGCTAGTTATGAAACCTTTACCAATTTGAATACCCTAGGATTTAGTTTGCTCATCTATAAAACGAGAGCTGGATTAAAAGTTCTCTTAAGAATTATAACTCTTATCTTTAATAATATTCGCTGATATATTCAATTTACAACTGGCAGCTACTACTTCACTGGTATGTGCCAGACAATCTATGGTATATGAAAGCAATAAAAGATTATATTCTCCCATGGCTAGTATATATAAAGTGGAGAAGAAACTTGTGTATATATATATGTATGTGTACACACAAAGATAGATTTTTAAAAGTATATACACATATATATGTATATATACATACCTATTTACATACTATTAGCTATCACATGATAGCTAATATAAAACTTGGACATGATAGAGGTCTCAATAGGACAACAGAAGAAGACCCAAAGAAAGACCTGGGAATTGACCTTTAATTTGTGTGAAGTTTAAACATCTCCAAGCTAGTTCCCCTGAAACAGCAAGCAGCCATTTTATGTATATATAGTATATATATATTATACATAAAATCTATATTACATTTGTATGTACACAGAATTGTAAACTGAATATATCAGAAAATGTTATTAAATATAAGAATCATGGCACTTGAGAGAACTATTAGTCTGAAACTCATTATTTCCCACATATGTGTTGGTATATGTATGTCTTATATATGTTGACCTATTGAATATTGAATGAGTTCATGTATACAAAAAAGCTACATAACCTTATAAAGAAACATAAAAATGAGTTGTCATTCTCATCACAACAAGCAATCATATCTTTTACTAAAGTCCTTTTCTGATCCCACATTATGATATAGAAGCAATGTTGATTCCCAAAGTCAAGGCCAGCAGAACACTACTTTTATTAAGTCCTATCAGACTAAAAAATAATTTAGAATCCGGTTCCTAGTGACAAAAAGTTTGAAAGCTCAGTGCAGATAAGAGCTGTCATTAGCCATCAATTATTCAGTTAATCAATCATTTAGCAAGTGTTTACTAAGCCCCTATTTTATCCCAGACACTGTTGTTGTCAAGGAACAAAAAATAAAAAGGAAACAGTCTCTCTTTTCAATGAGTTAGAGAAGACAATGAATTTTTTTTGACCCAAACCACTGTCAAAGCTCTCTATTAATGTATAGGCAAATTGTGATCTGTACCAGGACATGATCAGTGAAATATCAACTGGGATGTGTAAAGTAAAGAAGTGATCAGCTTAGGGTGAGTGAAAGTTTCTCATCAACCCAGATGATTAGAGAGCAGAGAGAATGTACATCTTCAGGGCAAAAAGAATGAATGAGATATAATCAGAGTAAACTAAAGAGGCCTCAGACTACAAAGAAAAAGATTATGTTTTTAACAAAAGGTGAGATCAGTAAATGATGGGGTAGAAAGGATAAGGGAAAACTGGCAGAAACTGAGAGACATCAGGTTGGGTATTTAGATTTTTTTTCCAGTTAAATCACAATAGTGACTTCATATATATAATCATCATCATATTGCTTGCCTTCTCAAGGGATAGGAAAGAAGGAGAGAATTAGAAGTCAATTTAAAAAAATGAATGTTAGAAAACTTACATTTAATTGGAAAATATTTAAACAAATAAAGATATATATTTAAAAGTAGTCAAATAGTTTCTTGAGCATGATGAAATTCTATGTTTGTTAAAAATTTTCCTGAAGGGAGGGTTATGTGAAATTGGGGGAGTAGATTCTCCAGATTATCCCCACAGACAAAACTCAATTGAGCCCTAGGACAAGCGTAGAACAGTGAAAAACAAATAAAACTTGGGACATAATAGAGGTCTCAATAGGACAACAGAAGAAGACCCAAAGAAAGACCTGGGAATTGACTTTTAATTTGTGTGAAGTTTAAACATCTTCAAGACGGTTCCCCTGAAACAGCAAGCAGCTAGCCTTGGGCTAGTTGGGTTGAGAGAGAGCCTCAACCACAGGGGATACCTTGGGGAATAAGGGATTTGAGCCCAGGAAGGCTGAGGAAACGTTTCTTGATTAGGAATGCTAGGCGCAGCTATGTTGCTGAGACCAGGATCTGGGTGAGAAGGAACCAGCACCCTCTGAGTGGAGAAGCAGTGAGGCAGGACACAGCTGGCTGCAAGCACTTGAAAGAGAGCAGAGCTTTTGGTGTGGGATTCCAGCTCAGAAGGAAAAGGTTCAGTGAACATACAGGCACCATCCTCTCCCTGTCCCAAGATTAAAGGTGGTTACACTAATAAATTCTCATTTAAAAAATGAGCAGGCAAAAAAGATAAAGAACTCAATCATAGAAACTTACTTATGGAAATAAGGAAAATCAGTATCCATCTTTAGGGGAAGACACTGAAGTAAAAAAACAAACAAACAAACAAACAAAAAAAAAACAGAAAAAAGAGTCTCTTCTACTACCCCAAAGTAATGTTAAATGGTTACCTTCCCAGAAAGAATTTATAGAACTCAAAAAGACTTTAGAAATCAAATGAGGAAATGAGGAAAAACTAAAAAAAAATAACAACCATCCAAGAAAATGTTATGAAAAGAAAGTCAACCAACTAGAAAAGAAGATCCAAAGTTTGAAAAAAAAGACAGTAATTCCTTGAAAATATGATTTGGGCAAGGGGAAGTCAGTGAAGCTATTAAGAGACCAAGAAATACCAAATCAAATTATATAGAATGAAAAAATAGAAAGAAATATGAAACATCTTAGAAGAAAAACATTTCTGGAGAACAGATTTAGAAGAAAAAATATAAGAATAATTGTATTACCAGAAAGCTGTGACCAAAAAAAGAAATGACATAATAATAAAAGAAATAATCAAATAACATTGCCTGAAGTGATACAACATGAGGGAAAAATAGAAAGAAAAAATGCACTCATTATCAGCTCAAAGAGATCCAAGAACACAGGAAAATTATTGATAAATTTTGAAACATCCAGATCAAAGAGAAACCCCCAGATCAAATGTGCTGGAGCTACAATTAGAATTGTACTGGATTTATTATCAGTTATAATAAAAGACCACAGGTTTTAGAATAATATATATTGACAATCAAAAGAATTAGGCTTGTGGCCAAAACTATCATATCCAGCAAAAGTAAGTGTAATATTGAATGAAAAAAGGATATTCAATAAACTCACATATCTTCAAGATTGTGTCTCAACCAAATCTGAATTCAATAGAAAGAAAATTTAACATATAAAAACTAACATCAAAGGATAAACTGTTTATGTTTTATAGGTGTAAAAATAAACCTTATTTATAAGACTACTATCAGTAACAGGTAGTTCAAAGAAAGATTGGGGCAGAACTGAGTATGATCTGATTGTAAAAAGCAAAATTGTCTAGAAAAAGATAAAAATAATAATTATGCTGTACTAATGAGGTGCAAGGGAAGAACTGACTCAAAAACATTGGATGGAGGAGAAGGGCTGGTAGTTCTTTAAAACTACTCACATTTGGAATAGGTTAAATAGGGAACTATATATATGTATATATATATATATACACACACACACATATATATATATACATACATGTATATATACACACATATTATATAATGTATATATACATATATATATATATATATATACATACATACATATGTGTGTATACACTATGAAAGGTATAGCATCTCCCAAAATCAGTAAAGAAATAAGGGGGGAAGAAATGGAATAAGGTGGGGTATATAGTAGAGGGACAAAGTGTGTAGATTAATGGGAAAGGAATAAAGATTAAGGGGAAAGATAGCATAGGATAAAGCAGGGTATAGGTCAAAGTTAAGATTAATGGGAGTGGGATGAGGTATGTAAATTAATGGGAATGGAGTAAAGAGGAAGAAAAAAGAATGGCAAGAAATCAAGTAATAGCAGAACAAGTCAAGAAGTAGAAATAAAGTAAAAGAGTTACAAGGAATAGGAAATAAGAGATATACACAAACATAATAAAAAGGATAAGGAGTACAGTTTAATTAGGAAAAAAAGTAAGGCTAGTAATCACTGATCTCAGGCAAAGTTAAACTTAGAGATTAAATCAAGAGAGAAGTCTATATGTCAGCCATATTAATATTGTTTTAGATGTATGTCTACATATGTGTAAAAGTTTATGTGTGTATGTGCATGTAGGTATATGTGTCTGTGAATATATAGAAAGATATCCATGCTAAAGCCAGCTTAGGGGAAGTAGGAGGAATAAAAGTAGAAAAAAATAAAGTAAAAAGTGCACAGCAGACAACAAAAGAATAACCTGCAAGTAAGCAAAGAGAAGGGCATTCTATTAGTATATAAGTTTTCTTGAAGTGGAAATTTATTGTTACACATGTTGAATCCTTTCTGATGTTCTGCTGGATACTTGATTTATTATTATTATTATTATTATTATTATTATTATTTTCCTTTTTCTGTCTTTTTTCGATTGTTTTAATTTTGTATTTAGTTTTAAATAAATATTTTTTAAACATCCCAGAAATTATATGCTAGGTAGATAATAAGGGGAGAAAGAAGTAACAGTTGAGAAAGACAATCACTATTATTCCAAAGAGAAGTTATGAGAACCTGGATTAAGATGGAAGCAACAGACACAGCTCACAGATTTTTCAAAATTATTGCTCCTGAAAAAACAGTTCCTTACCAAATATGCACTGTATTGTGGAGCTTTTTTCTTTTTCTACCACAAAAGTTAAGATCCCTCTCTGACTCAGTTTTCCATTTTTCCCTTTTCTAGGCAGCCTTGAATTATATGTCAAATGCATATCCCTCCTCATCATTTCTCTTTGAAATGCTTTCTGAAGCCTCTTTTTCCAGAAGCCTTTTCTTGACCATTAAACCTCTTTTCTTTTTGCTTCTTCTTTCTATATTTAGCTAAGCATAGTTGACATCACAATAGACACATCCAAATCTCCTTTTCCAGCATTGGTTCCCTCTGTTCTAACATTAGATGGTGTAATTGTTTTATCTGCCCTTTTTAGTCACCATGCTGATATAATGTCTTTTCCCTTATTTTTAAAATATAAATATAAAGTGCTCAATGATGATATCAGTAGATAATGATCACATAACACAACTAAACATGGATATCAGTATAACATCTTGAAAAATAAACATTACAGGCAAGACTGTACTGAGTAACCACAAACTCAATTCCCGAGAGGTTGTAGTTTGCTTGCTGTAGCTGCTTTGTTAATTTTTTTTTTTTTTTTGTACTGAGTGATCCCACTTTGGGAGAATGTTATTGCCCTATGGGGAAATGGCTTTTCATGAGCTCTGACTTATTATTATTGTTATTGTTATTATTATTATTGTTGTTGTTGTTGCTGTTATTTGCTTTTAGATCTCTCATTTTATGGGTGTGGGAAAAATCCCAGTGTAGAAATGCACTTTAGTGATGCTAATCAGCAAGTCATTTGTAACTTGTCATCTTGGAGAATTGCCACAGATAGTGACTAGTTCAGAGAAGTAACCATTCTTTCATGCCTATCAGCTATCAGGGCCAAGAGGGAGCAAGATCTTATGATTACAAGACCAGATTTCTATGCTGCATTTTTTCTTTCTATTTAATATTCTTCTTTGTTACAGTGTTGAAATATAGGGCCAATGGTATATCTTGTTAGAAGAAAGCCTTTTCTTAACTCAAGTAAAATTCCATAGGGGAATTTTAGATAATTTGAAGTTAGATCAGACTTTGTTAGATATAAGAGTATAAAATTCAATTAGTTAGGTTCTTCTGGGCTTGTTTTCCTGCCATACAAACTATAAGTAATACTGGATTCATGTCACATTACATAGCTACTTAAGGCAAATGAACTTCAGTTTTGATCTTGCCTGTTACAAGCGTTGTTTTACAGAAAAAAAGGGATAAAGAATTTGCAAAAGTAGTAGAATTGATTCTTGAAGAGTTAGCAAGATCATTGTTTGGTACAAAGGATAGTCTATGTTTTTAAGGACTCATCCCAACATCTGCCTTATTTATCACCAGGTATCTAACAAAACTATTACTTAAGAGATTTGGATTCTCAATAGTACAAATCTGGGGTCTCCTAATCTGATGATGCAGGCAGTGCACATATTACCAAACCCATTCTGTGGGAAAGATAATAAAAATTGTTGAAATTTAAATAATGCATTGATAAGATCACAAGGTTAGAAATTGGTCTTTAGCAGATACATAATAGATTTTAGGAATTTCAACTTATAAATTGAGTAGGGTGGCTTGGAAGAAGTAGACACTAAAGTTAGAGTGACTTATTAGGTGGCTACTATAATCATAGCTGTAATACAGCTATGAGGTGATGAGACCTAGCACTCAAGAAATGACAGTGAAAATAGAAGAGACAAACCAGAAATATGAAATTGTTGTAATCTCTGTTTATGTGATGATACTTTGGAAAATCAATACCATGTGATTTAAATTTGTGGAATTTAAACTACTATCTTTATACTGTATTGATTCATTGGACTATACAAAGTTTAGAATATTGGATCTGGACTTATAAAAACCTGATATACATACATATTTGCATATTTCAGATAAACTACGATTCTAAGAAGTCAAATGCCTCAAAATATCACATAAGAAATTAATGACAGAACACCCAAATATTAAAACTTCTAGTCTTTTTCTTTCTACTACTTCATACTGCACCTTTTGAATGTCCACTGCTGTGGGTAATTTAGAGTGTTCTGAGTATAACATTATCCCTTACCCCTAACTCCACAACAAGACACTGCCTCTCCTGAATTTTATCCCTTTACCATCCCTTTTTATTCTCTCCATTCATTGTCATCCTTTACAAATGTATTAATTTCATTTTCAAAATTACTAATGTCTTGTCTTTTGGCATAAGAAATAAAAACCTAACCTTTGGTTAGATATATGTTCAAGTCTTGTGTCTATCATATACTAGCATATATTAGTCCATAAACGAGAACTTCTTGATGTCCAAAGCAAAACAAAACAAAAAATACCCATGACTATAATTGGAAATATTTGAGAAACCAAGATCCAGATGATAGATTTTTATTTTAGGTATCATAGATCATTAGCATGCTAATCACAACTGGTTTCAGATTGGGCAAGGATGTTAGCTCTGAAGAGCAAAGCTTTTAAAAGGAAAAATTCTGTCAAGCTAATATAATTTTCTCCATGGCAGAGTGATTGAGTCTTTAGGGCAGAAGCAAATGATGTCATTTGTATTAATTTCACAAAGGTTTTGATTCTATATGTCATACCTATCAGCAAACTTAAAGTAATAATCATGGCAAGAATGGAAAAAATGATACTTTGTTCCACTAAACTAAACTTGCAGATGTTTCATCATGATATCAAAACAATGGTAAGTCCTTGAAGGCTATACCACTAGAATACATGATCTGCCAGGTTCAAAGAACTTTGAGTAAAGGCCAAGTGATGGCAGAGAAGTTTAAGAAATGAATGTTTTTTGGTAGATCAATAACCATTTTTACCTTACTATTGGTCCAACATTGTTGTTGTTTAGTCATTTTGAGTCACATCTGACTCTTCATGGTCCCTTTTGGCTTTTTCTTAGCAAAGATAATTGAGGGGTTTCCAGCATGTAAGAGTCTGAGGTCAGATTTTTAACTGAGACAGATGAGTCTTCATGATTCTAAGCCTGGTACTCTATATATTGTGACACTAGCTCCCCTGTCTACCATTGCATTACAAGAAAAGGAAAGCATGAGGTAGTGAAAGGATTCTTAAGAAATTTGAAGATAGATTTTAGGAGGTCATAAATTTGGATAGATAAAAAAATCATATTTAAAAAAATATATAATTACTTTTCTAATTCTTGGTTTCTTTTTATTAAATAAGTTTAAAACATTATTCTGAGGAAAAGTTTCACCAGGTTACCAAGGGTTTCTACACACACACAGAACCCCTTTTTATAGTGGATAAAATGCTGTTTCTCAAGTCAAGAAAAAAAAACTGAATTCAAATCTGACTTCTGATACTTACTTGTTGTGGAAAATGAGTAAGTCATTTAACCTCTTAGCCTCTTTATCCTCTTGAGTAAAATAAATGGATCAAACAAGATGGCCTTTATAATCCCTTGAAATTTGAAATCTATGCTTCTATGATCATTATATGTAAAGTTGGAAAGGACCTTAAGATTCATCCAATTTCTTTTAGAGATGAGGAAGTGGAAACTAAAGAAACCAAATTCCTTCCCTTAGCTTATATCGGTAAATAGTGGCACCTGGAAATCAAATATGGATTGTCTGACTCCAAAGATAGTGATTTTTTTTTCAAACACATTTAGCTGCCTTTCAAGTGTTTACAAGAAGAATATACTTCCAATATTTTTCCTATTATTTGTGTAAACTATTAAATATCTCATCCTTCTAAATGTAACTTGTGGTATATTGTGCTGCTGTGTAGATGGATACCCTCTTTAATTCTTAAGAATCCTATGAAATGCACAAGCACTAAGGACTTGATTATTGAGGATAGTAAAAGGATAACAGATCTAGAGTAAGAAAAAAGATTTCAGAATATATATAATCCAAATCCATCAGTTTACAGATGGTCTATATAGGTAAGAGTTGTCCAAAACTACACATGTCATAAGTGTCAGAGGTAAGATTTGGATTCTGGTCTATGAACTCATTGGCAGACATTCATCCCATGTGGTATCAGCACAGAACTTGGTTATAATTTACTTTCACATGCATCATCAATGGATAATTATTATTTGATGAAAGAGACAAAAAAATCATAAAGAACTTTGGAATTGATTGCATGAAATGAGAGACATTGGCAAAGGAGAACCTAGTATGATGTGTTTGCATTGAAAGAAGGCATTTTGCCCTATGAGCAAAGTAGAATTACAGAGTCTCAAAAGAAATGTGACATGTGCAAATTTATAGACATATCCACTCCAAATGTTCACATGGACTATTTGGGCCTAACCTGTGGCAGAGGCTTCCAAACTCCCATTGCTCTGATCTGCCACAGTCGGACACAATGTGTATAGTGATGTCATTTTAGTCATTTTCGAGAAGGAAGGACAACAACCAACCAACCATTCGATGATAGAGGCAATAAAGTCTCTCAAAATCAATGAACATTTTCCAGAGGAGGAAAAATAGATTCGAAGAATTTATTGAATTTCCTCACTGATCACTTGGGAAGTGACAAATTCAGAGTTCAGACCTATAACTCCAGGCTTTATGAGCTATAGGGATGACATAGCTAACAGAGGATATAAGGATCACCAGAGAGTTTGTTCTTTAAAACTAACTTAGAATTTGTCGTTTCCACCATGTGTGTACAAAAATGGGCTATGAGGCTATTAGTCCTCACTGAAATGTCTCTCAAGTTTCACTTTTCTTCACCACAATCCCTTCTTTCCAGGTCTTAGGCAACAGCAAATGCTTTGAGAGTGTATATTCTTTAACACCCTCCCCTTAGGCCTGCCTACTCTCTGCATTTTCCCATCAATATCCTTTCTAATACCCACTGACAGAGCCACTAAAAACGGCGAGGTTTGTTTCTTGACAAATGTCCCATTTTCACAGGCAGTTGAACTGAACTGCAGCTTGTGCTCCGTTCAAACATGTCAATAAACATTATTGCAAAGACGTAGAAGCAATAATGGGAATGTATAAAACTCACCTTTATTGCTTCTTGCCATGAATTTACACGCTACTCTAAGCAGCTTTCACTCCCTCTAGAAGAAGCTGCAGGAAATCTGCCTTTGGAAGTGTGGGCCAATGAAGTCTTCCCTAGGGGATGGATGGAAATGAAATGTTACCATCCCTCTACTCCCCTATCCTTACACACCAACACTGCATGTCATTCGACAGGAGTCTGTAACAAATGATGCCAGCTGTCATAGGGAAGGGCTCATGCCTCTCAGGGCATAACAGTTAATGTCAGTACAGTCACATGCATGACAATAAAGATCTCAGGCATGTGAGGTTTTAAGAAAAATCTTAAAGTTTCTGCAGCCCTAAAATGTGAGCAAATACTATATAGGAATGGTATCAAGCAAGAAGAGGACATAGATTCTGAGAAAAGATTAGTTATTGAGATGGCAAAAGAGTTTGCTGAATATGGAAATGGGGTTTCTGAAATTTTTCTGGGAGTAAGAAATGATTTTGGGTTGATAGGGCAAGGATTGTGTCTGAGAGAAATATCATTGAATGCAAAGGTTATCCTGATAAATGGTGCTTAAGCTTGGAAAGTCTAGGGTGAGATGAACAAAAAGTATATTTCTATATTCTTGAATCAATGGTTTAAATAGGGGAAAATCTTACCTAGTAATAACATAAATAAAACTTTAGGAATAGCTGAATGTTATAGTGGATAGAGTGACAGGCCTGGACTCAGGAAGAATCATCTTTGTAAATTAAAATCTGGCCTCAGACACTTACTAGCTATGTGATCCTGGGTAGGTCACTTAATGCAATTTGCCTCTGTTTCCTCATCTGCAGAATGAGCTAGAGGAGGAAATGACAAATCATTCCAATATCTTTGGCAAAACAAGTAAACAAAATAAAAGAAATAAACAAAAACAAATGGGGTCATAAAGTGTTTGACATGACTGAAAAACGACCAATAACAAAAATAAAAATTTTATAGTTGTATACCACTTTAAACTTTTAAAATCATTTGCATATTCTAAATTGGTCTGTAAACCTCTCCATTATCTTTGCCAAGGAAACCTGAAAAGGGATCATAAAGCATTCATCACACATGACTAAAAACAACTAAACAACAACAATAATATTGACTAACTGGTAAGAAGGTAAAATGGTGATTAACCTATCACAAAACATTAATTTCTTAAACCCCATTGAATTGAAAACAACAAAACCTGTAGCAGTTCTTTTGATACTTCATTGCCAAGATCATCACTGTACAGCAATTACTTTCCATGGTATTTACCAATCATTAAAGTGCCACCAGAAATATCTACTGTTACCATCAGGTCTGAAGCCCAGAATTAGTCTACTTTTGGTCACATGTATCTATACTTTTATAATTTGAAAAACCAAGGAAACAAGTAATACATTTTCAATCAATGTGTGGTCAATTTAAAAGCTAAAGTGAAGAGAAGAATAAAGGGGAAAATAATTATTAGTTACCAATGTGTACTTGATAACTGAACATAGTCTCTTTATGATGGTCATGCTAAGAGTTAGAGGAAGATTAATTTTCTATAGATAAGTGCCTGCAATCAATAGAAAAGCTGGTGTCAGAAATGTAATTTAAAATACACCAATAATACATGATCAAGTGAAAATTTCTTCCTCCAAATCTATGCATTATAATGCAGTATTCTGAAAATTGAATCAGTGGTAACAGCTACCAGGTAGTTGCAATTTTCACCATTGCCATCTTACGTAAAAAGCACTATATTTCAAAATATTAGTGTGTGATTTTAAAAAAAAGCTATTGCATTTTGAAATATTTTAATGACATAGTTAAATATAGTGGGTACAATTCTGGTTTGGGAGTCAGAAAGACTTGGAATTCAAATTCCAGCCATTGAATTCTCCTAGCTTTATATTCTGGATGACTCACTTATTCACTTATATGCCTCAAATAAGTCAAAATTGACCTGTTAATTGAAACTGTTTGGGATATATGGAAGAGGAGGAAGTTCCCAGACTAGAAGTTCCATGTGATATAAAATCACAGCTTCTATATAAATGACATCAATATTAATGTTATTGAAATTAATAATTTTAAATTCATAACAAAGCAATAAAATATCTCATTTATATAGATAGCATTGTATTTCTTTCAATAGAAATCATTACAGGAAGCATTCTAGCTACATACAATGTAGTTTACCCCATACACAGTGTCTTTTTCAAAGCACAGATTTGTATTTCATTTGGGAACTGAAAACATATATTATTTATTTTTCCCTTTCCATTCTCAAAGTTCTTTCTTAATATTATACATTTCTTTTCCAAGTCTATATAAAATATTCCTTTTTAACCTTTTCTTAGAAAATAAAATCTTTTGTGTTTGGATAACATAAGGATGCCACCTTTGGTTATTTGCACAACTTATAATGAATGCTATCTTTTGAGGTCAGCCAGATTTCAAAGATGGAACTCACTTAAAGCCAATCAAGTTCTAAATCTGAAATTATACCTCTCCTGGACCATTTCCATAGCCTCTCAACTATTCTTCATGTCTTACGGCATTCTGAATTCCATCTCCTACATAACTGCTAAAATAATTGTCCTTCATGTAGATTTGACCTTTTCATTCTCCTACTTATTTAATTTCAATAGCTCCCTATTGCCACTGGGATAAAAAATAAATCCCATGACATGACTTTTAAATCCCTTCACAATTTGTCACCATTTATCATTCTAATTTTAATAAAGACTATTTCTCTTTCCATAGTCTGCCATACATCCAAAGCTCTCTTTCCATTTAGCTCTTCATGTCTTGTCTTCCTACCTTCACACTGACTTTTCTCCATGCTGCAATGAACTTCCTCCTTACCTTCTTCTCATAAAACCCACTAAAGCATAAACTTCTACATGGTATATTTAATGATTGCTGCAACTGTTAGTGCCTTCTTTCCCAAAATACCTTCCCTTTTACTACCTTACATCTCTTTTCATTTATTCTGCATAATTCAGTACTTTGAATAAACTTAAATATGAACATGTTGTCTTCCACTAGAATATATCAGCTATTTGAAAGCAGGAATTGTTTCTCATATTTTGGCTTATTATTTCTAGCATTCAGTATGGTGCCTTGTAAAATTAAGCAAAGGCTTAATAAATGCTTCCTGATTGATAGGCTGATTCTAATACCAAGTCAATTATTAACACATAAGATAGAGTACTGAGCTAGGAATTAGGAAGACCTGAGTTCAAATCTACCCTTAGCTACTTAGTAATTCTGGAACCCTGGTCAAATCTCTTAACGCTGTTTGCCCCAGTTGCTTAATTTGTAAAATTACCCAGAGAAGGAAATGATAAAGCATTCCAGTATCTTTGGTGAAATAAACCCAGGCAAGGTCAAAGAATTGAACATGACTAAAACAACTGGACAATAATGAAACTGGAATATCACCAACGTCATGTGCTTGCTCTGCCTCAATCCTCCTTCCATTCCCCAAACAGTTTACATTTAACATGTTTTGTATTAATGTCATTTGTAATCAATTTACATAAATGAAGAGAAACAGCTTTATATTAGTAAATGTGTAAATGCTATTCACAAACTCCCTGGGGCAGGGTAAGAAAGGGAGAGAGAAAAAAAGATGTGAGATGAGTTGATCAGAAATTACCTGACTCAGAAAAAGTAATTTAGTGAGAAATGATTATCCATTTAGAAGGAACCTACATCGGTGCAAGGTGCTTTGAATAAATCTGTCCTTAATATATCCTGATCCTTTCAGATCTCCTGGAGCCTGGCAGAAGGAATACCAGCCAGCTCAGACATGGGATAATGTCTTTCAAAAACACTAACAAATGGCCCAAGTCATCTCAGCAATGTTGGTCATAAAACAAAGGGTGGGAATTGAGAAACAGAGAGGTAGAAAAAGGTTGGCCTTGTTTCTCAGGGTGTATTTTTCATGATCCTAAAATAAAGACATAGATTTTGGTAATTCTATAATGTCACAGTTATGGCAATTTCCCCTAGAATTCTGTCAAATGGCCTGAAACCACCATGGAACATCTTTTCTATTTGGTTCTATTAAGAGGATGAATTCAGTATCTGATAATAATAATAATAAAATGAACCAAGTGGGATGCTTCAGTGTCTGGAAATCCTGCCCATTTTATCATGCTTGTAGTCTATTCATCTTTGAACATATAAAGATTATTCTTACGCTAAAGTTTTTTTTTTTTTTTTTGAGAATTCTCAAAGCACTTTACTCACTTAAACCTTAATAGCTTGTGATATCTCTCTGATTGTACCTATTCCAGAGATAGGTAAACAGATGCTTTAGCATAGAAAGCAGAAGAAATATAACCGAACTGTCAAAATCAGAGGAATCCACATGACTACTACTACTTATGACACCTAAGAATGAGAAAAATAGAGGAACATTAATCTGGGAGTCATGACTTGTCCATTAGGGAAAAGAGTTTCCACAGCAGGAGTTCTCTACACCAAGAAAATGCAGAACTGAACCAAAAATAAAAGCAAAGCACAATATTTTACACTTATATAAATCCTTGCATACTTTCTGATCCATTCATATTTATTATATATGATGGGTTTATGTATATATATATATATATATATGTGTGTGTGTGTGTGTGTGACACACACACAAATTCAGTTTAGTTCAGTCTTTTTATAATCAAATGTGACTCTGTGACTCTATTTGGGTTTTTTGTGGCAAAGATACTGCTATAGTTTGTCTTTTCCTTTTCCAACTCATTTTACAGATAAGGAAACTGAAACAAACAGGGTTGAGCGGCTTACCCAGGGTCACAGAGCTGGTGTCTGAGACTGGATTTAAACTCAGATCTTCCTGTCTCTAGGCCTTGGACTCTATCCACTGAATCACCTTAATTGCCAACTATAGACATATAAATCCATGTGTCTGTATGTATATCTATCTATGTATTATATATATATATGTATCTATCTATCCATATCTATATATTTGATTAACCCAAATCAGTCATGTAGGAAGGACAAGTATCCTTATATAGTTGATGAGGAGACCAATGAACAAGTAATCAAATTATGAAGTATCTAGAAGAAATAAAATAAGAAAAGCAAGCACCTAACCAAGTCTCCTGATATCAGTTTTCTTTCCATGGGAAGCAGAAGCATGATATGAATACATGACTTTTAGAATTCTTTTCTACCTAATTGAGAAGCATTTTTTGCTATCATGCAGAATATTTGTTATTGATACTGCCTTAGGCCACCTAAATGAAGCAACTAGTCCCTGGCTTTGCGCCATCTAAACTCCATAAACCCTTATTGGCTGCCTTTACTAAAAAGATTGGCTAGGACAGCTAGTTATGGAGAGCACAGGGTCTAGAGTCAGAATTAAATTCTATTAGCTTCAGTTTCCTCATCTCTAAAACAAAAATAATGACAGAAATAATGATAATGAAATAATGCAAAGAGAAGTGAGAACAAGGAGAATATTTTATATAATAATATTTAATAAATAAACATATTTGAAAGACCTAAGAACATTTATCAGTACAATGACCAATCATGATTCCAAAAGACTAATTATGAAGAATGCTACCCACTTCTTGGTAGAACTTAATATATAGAAAAACCCATATCTTCTGATATGGCCAAAAGAAATTTGTATTTCTTAAATATGTATTTTTGTTATGTGGGGTTTCCCATGTTTTTTTTCCTTTCCTTTCTTTCTTCTACCCTTCTGGGGGAGAGGGAAAGAGAGAGGGTTAGGATAAGGGAAAGGGCAAAAAAACTAAAAGGAGGGAGAGAGGGGAAGGGAGAGGGAGTATGTAAGAGGTGAAGAGGGGCAAGCACAGGAACAGGTATAGGGAATGAGGTAGGAAGGGACAGGAAGAAGGAAAGGCAGAACAAATGCCTATTGGGGAAAAAATACAAAAAACAAAACCTAAAGTCTAACATTTAATAGTTTATGATCCTGGTTCAGAAGATTATTTTTCTTATGTAAATATGATTTAAGAAATCAGGAATAAATATTCTAGAACACTTTGAAATGAAGAGATGGAAGGAAACTTGAGATTCACCTGACATACCAAAGTTAAGTTCTAGAGCTAATTAGGGAAAAATAACACTAGGGCCCAAATCTTTGACATCACTTCACTGATTTTTCCATTTCTCCATGCTACTTTTTTATATACATACAGCTAGAATATATAGACATTCTGGAAAAGCTTACTATTAGTTATATCAGCAATTTTTGTCTTTGTTGCTTTTGGGAATATAAAGATGACAATCTTGAAACTAGAACTATCAAGGAAGAGGAAACCCTAGAAGAGATTGTTCAGAAAAAAACATTTACTTTGTGTCTGTAATTTCATTATTCTGTACTGGTCCCATATACTCCAGTTTAATTTTCTAGTAGTTTGATCAGACTCCTTGGGGAGTTGAGAAGAGAAAGGAATCAATTAATTTCTAAACACAATCAATAAAATTTATTTTGTACCTACTATGCACAAAGCACCAGGCTGGATAAAAAGATAAGAAATCAAAACAATTCCAGCCCTCAATGAATATGCAGTCTCGCATGAAACAAAACATCCACATATAGTCATAAAAATCAATACAGTATAGTTTTGAGGATAATGTATTAGCACTTGAGTGTATCATGAAAGGAAAAGGCTCATGTAAAAGTTGTCACTTTAATTAAGCCTTGAAAGAAACTAAGAATTCTAAGAGACAGAATAAGGAGAAAATGCATTTAAGCATGAAAGGTAGTTATTCCATAGGCATGGAGGTGGGAAGGTTGAGGTATGTGAGTAACAACAAGATCTTTTTGGCAAGATGGCAGCAATGAGTGTGGAGGAGAGAAATGAGCAATTAAGTAGGTTGGGTCCATGTCATAATGAAGTGTAAATACAAGGCAAGAAGAATTAACTAGTGGCTGAGATACTTGGAGCTGTAAGTACTGAGAGGGACCCAGGGCCCTGATACCTTATGCCTTCTTTCTATTTAAACAGAGAAGGGGGGAAAGTATATAGAATACAGATTTTTCTTCCAAACTCTTATTTATTCAATTGTGACAGCAGACCCTGAGGTCATAGTTCTATATATGCAGAACTAGAAGGGTACTTAAAGTTTGAGTATAATCCCCTCATTTTACAAATGAGGAAACACAGAAAGAGAGATTTTAAAATACTTGGCCAAGGTCACCCAAGTAATAGTAATTAACAAGCAAAAGTCAAGATTCACAACCAAGTCCTCTGACCTTGAATCCAACTCTCTTTCCAACATTAATTTTGCCTTGATTAGAAGGTTCCAGTACTTGTTATTCTCTCTTTGAAAAATGGAGTTTCTCTATTAAATGAGAAAAGAAGCACTGGATTGTGGGGTTTCTAGCAGTATTAATACAGAAGCTCATTTGTTGGGATCCTCTCCCAGTACTGGTGACTATATTGGATAGTGTGATCTGTCTCTTAGAAAGAATGGTGAGGAAATATTGAAAGAAAGGGGAATTTTAGCTTCACCTTACTACTATTTTTCACCTTTACCCCATACTGAAAATTAATTTCTGAGACAAAAGCAAAAAATTTACAATTTTTTCTATATTATTTTTTAAAATATGGGTTGACTGCTATATTTCTAGAAGTATGCTGGGCATTGTGAGAATGTAAAAAAAGCTTAGGCGTGACTCCTATCCTCAACGAGGTCATATTGTAATTGATCAGGTAAGAAATAGATACATACATATAAACTACACACACATGTATATATACACACGTGCACAATATATGATGAGTTATATATGCCAGATTTAAATGTCCATGTATATATATATATATAAGCTACTCAACTATATTTATATATATATAAATATATATATATACATATGTGTGTATGTATGTGTGTGTGTGTATGAAAGAACCAGAGAGTAACAGGGCATAATAGAAAATAAATAGATATTAGTACCAGTCAATAAATAATGTACACATGTGCACATATACATATGTATAAATATGCCCATATTACAAAGTATGTTATGAGTTATATATGCAAGATAGATATACATTTATGTGTGTATATTTACTACATATATATATAATCTCCTCAATTATATATATGAATATATGAAAGAACCAGAGAGTGACAGGGTATCCCATAAAATAAAAATTAGAACCAGTCAATAAATAAAAAACATATCTCTCTTCATTCTCCTAGAGAGGTAGGGAACTACATGTATGGACATTGTAAATACTATTAGTACTGATCATTTGATTTCCACTGTCTTACTTAACCATTGTTATTGTTTCTTTTACAAGGAGGGATATGATATTCAGAAGGTATACTGAAAAATGTATAGCAGCTATAAATTGATAAAAATGAAATGAATCCAAAAGGCAGATGAATACAAAAAGTAAAAATAAATATTTAAATGCTAAGGGAACTCAGAGGAGAAGACAGATAAATATGAAATAGAAATAGTCAGAAAGAGATTATGAATCTTTGACTGGGTCATGAATAATTTCAATGGAATAGGGGATCTGTGTTCTGGATATGAGGAAGTCACTTTGGATTGCATTCCAATCTGAGTTCTAAAACTAACTTGAAACATGTTCTTGACCAAATCACTTAGCCCTTTTAAATCTCAGTTTCCCAATCTGGAAGGGAGCTTAGAGGTTTTCTAGTTCATTTTTACAAATGAGGAAATAGAAATACAAAGCTGAAGTTTCTTGCCTAAGGTCACATATTTATTAAAGAATCAAACCTAGCATTTCCATGCAGGTCCTGATATTCTTTCCAATATGTGAGTTAAAGCCTAGACACTATAACTTTTTCATCTGATAATATACCATCAGCGTTGTACTCTCATTTCTTCATACACATAAATATTGTCCTCCAAATGTATTATAATTTTCTTGAAGAAAAGATTCATATTTTTGTATACTTGGCTACCTGCAATAGCCAGGAGAGATAACATGCTATAAATACTTGATAACTTATTGACTTCAGGAGTATATATTGATGTTTATGTTGATGATATAAATTTTGCCTTTCAGTCATTTTCAGTTGTGTCTGACTCCTCTTGACACAATTTGGGGTTTTCTTGGTAAAGATACTAGAGAGGTTTGCTATTTCCTTTTCCAGATCATTTTCCAGATGAGGAAACTGAGGTACACAGGTTTAAGTGATTTGTACAGGGTCTCACAACTAGTGTCTGAGGCCAGATTTGAACATAGGAGGATGAATATTTCTGACTCCAGACCTAGTGCTATCACCTAGCTGCCTGATACAAGAGGCAGTGATATATGTTGGTTAGTCTACTGGACTTGGAATCAGGAAAGCAGAAGTTGAAATTCAGATTGACACATAAGAACTATATGAATCCCAACAAATCTCTTATCCTCTCAGTGTCTAATTCCCCATCTATTAAATGTGGATGACTAAACTAATTACTGTGTTCTGGATATAAATAGTAATAATAATAAGTTTATTACATTAATATACATTAATTATATATTATTAAGCATAGTAATATTAATTAATATATAATATGTTAGCATAATAACATACAAATGATCTAACAGATTTGTTATGACATTTAAATGACATAATATGCCAAAAATGCTTTAGGCCACTGTATGAACTTCAGTTATTAGGATTTGCCAATTGCCAAGACATTCTTGTCAAAAAGGTGTTTGATGGTGACTGATAGGAGATTTGATTTTTTTATTAAGACTTCCCAGAAAACATAGACTTTGAGAGTAAAGTGTGAACCATGGAGAAAAGCTATGGCATTTTCTAGCTAAAAGTTGATTAACAAGGTAATAAAGTCAGTATGACATGTTTCATTACCTTTTCCTCAGCTGACCCATTTAAATAATGCATCTTTCTGGAACCCCCAAGGATTGGCTATACAAGGACAAGTCCCTATGCTTTATTTTCATTTGTGTATGTGTGTATGTGTTTTAGTTTTAATTTTATTTTATTAGAAAATGAAATCTGAACAAATGTTCTAACATACAAAGAAGAAAAGTGATTGAATCAGGAACTATAATCTTGTTTTATGCATTTGAAGGAATATATAAAATCTAATAAGATAGTAGCAAAATTGATTCTTATATGCTCCCTTTTGCTCCTATTTTTGTTTTATTATGTACTTTTAAAATGATCACCCCTCCCCCTTTCTATCAATAACTAATAACTCCACTTCTTAGGCTCCTGAACTCTTTATTTTTAACAAAGTTAAGAAACACTTTGTCCACAATTAAAATTGAACAAAATATCTGTCAAATTAAAGCAAGGTTCACTGGTATGATTGCTAGTAGCAGGGGTAAAGAAAGTATCAGAGAAGGCTGTATTTACAAGGTGAGGGGAAATTGAACTCTGAATAAGAATTCTAAGAGATGAGAGTAAAAGGGGAATGCATTTCAGGCCTGTTAACAGATGCAAATGAGAGATGGCAAGAAAGCTACTTTAGGTAGACCAATGAGGGCACAAAGAAGAATTATTTCAAATATTCTTGTAGAAGAAGGTTAGATTCAGATTGTGAATTTTTTAAATGGAGAGGCAGTAGGGAGAATTAGTTGAGTGGTGATTGGCATTTTCAGACTGTGCTTTATATCTCTTTGGAGGCAGCTATGGGGAGGGGGGATGATGTGGCCCTTCTTTTTTTCCTAGTCCCAGTTTTACTTGACTGTGACAGATTTCTTCCATTGTCTTGGGACCTCTTGGTCCTGATTCTCTATCTCCAGCCCTGACCAGGCTGTGTGCAAATCTAATAAGCATGTATATCCCAGAATTGCCTCATTAAGAAAGTGCCTCTTTAAGATTCTAGTGCTTGCTTCTTCCTGATTGAGGCTCTCTACTTTAGCAGGCCTGATCCTTAATATTCACTTTGGTGCTTCTGTGTTAGAAGAGTCTATCTTCAAATAATTGGCCTTGGGCTTCTTAATATTCTGCATCTCAAATTGTGTTAGCTGGCTACATAGCTAAAAATACGTAGGCTCTGATACTTCACTATTAATAAAGATAATCTTTGTTTAGCAATAGCATTTTACATATGTAATATCTCTAACCAGAGAGCAGAATAGTCTTGCAAGCTTCTTGATAAATATCACTCTACCCTTAGGACCAGAGATTTAGGTCTGGTGCAGACCCCCACAGAACTGTATAGCTCAATCCTCTCATTTAACAAATTAAGAAACTGAGTCCCAAACAGACCAAGAGGTTTGCCCATAGTCACACTGGTGGTCTCAGAAGTAGATTTTTGAACACAAATCTTCTGACTTTGGAGCAGATATTAATTTGTGTGTTTATTTATTTTTCCAAAATTACCACGACACTTTGGTCAGTTTTTAGTAGGAAGGGAAAGTGTATTTGGGTTGCAAATGTCAAGCTGTGATCCAGATGCAGGTGACACAGGAAATCCTCAATCTCATTTCTATAACAGTATTGTTGGGTAAAGATATCAATGACCCAGAGTTATATGGTTGCTAAAAGGAATAAAGGAGAAACACTATTCAAGGAAGATCAGAGATCACATGCTCTTTGTAACCCAGCCTCTTTCTGGCAAAATCACAATTGGCAACTGGTTTGGGAGGGAACATCACAAAGCAAGAGAGATATAAAACAGCGATTGTGTCATATACAATCCATCCTGAAGAACTGATCTGTGAGCACACATACATTTAAATATTTGAAAAGCATCTTTTGCAATGAATATCAAAATGACAAATAATCTAAGTCAGAGAAAAATGCCCTAGCTTCTCCCTATCTCCCTTTTCTCATTATGGAGATAAATCCCAGATGAATCTGTAGACAGCAAAGGGAGAAAAAAGAAATACTAGTAATCATAACAACAGTAGTAAGAAAGAAACCTGGTAGAAAATTGCCATCTGGGAACAACAAGCCCTAAAATCAGAGCAATAGCAGCAGAAACAGCCTTAGACGACTGTAACAGTTCCTGGTTCCTGAGTACTGAACTGGGTCTGGGCCTGAGGCTGTGTGGGTGTAGGGGAAGAAGGGATTGGGGCTGATGTCAATGGCATTGATCCTATAATTCCTATATGGTAATGAAAACTGAAGTTCAAAAGGTTTGGAAGTTTGATTCAAGATTAGTGTTTCTAAACATGGCTTGTTCCCAGAACCTCATTCAGCCCACTTAAGTATGTTATTTCATAATGAATCAAAATAAAAATTGCATTGTAAATTTCATCAGGAGACACAACCTCGCAGGAAATGTCCAGTCCTCAGTGCCAGAAAAAAATCCAACCAAGCAGAAAAATGCCCACCTTTATACATCTTTTTTATTTATAACCAGAATCACAATGTATTTGAAAAGAGAAGGCAGGAATTAATCAGACTTGGGGGACATTCTGGGAAGCATCATGAAGTAAGGAAGACTGGATGAGAGTTCACATTCAGCTTGCCACATCTGGATCATCCCTCCAAATTTCTAGGGAGGTGTTTCATTCTGAAATCTCCAAATCCCATCCACTGGCCTGTTTTTGCTGATCTTTTCAGCTGCTCGACCCCCATAAGCATAATGTAGTATACAACTGGTCACACAGCTGTAACATTGCTTTAAATGCAAGTGGTTGCACTGGCTCCCAGGACCGTGCTGTGAGAGGAACAGATGAAACAAATGCATCACTTAGAGTACAGCATCTGCATAAATCACTGTCCAGTGCATTCATTTCTAGTGACAGATTAATTCCTTTCTCAGGTTTTGCTTAAGAGTGTACTACTGAATACTAATACCGTTCCCCAGAGACAGAGCGGCTGAGATGTCACTCAAGACACAGTGACAAATAAAGCATGAGAGTGCTAAATGTGGAGTGGCCTCCTGCTTTCCCAACAGAGGAAAACCTGGAGCAGCTGGGGCCAAGGGTTATATTGACTGTGAAGAAGATCAAAGAAACAAGTCACTCTATCCTTTCTACCTGGAACAGCTAGCTGTAGGAAAGTGGGATAAGATGCTTGAATGTCAGCTATTTGTAGAGTCCCACAACAGTCCATTCAGTCTTTCCCTTAAGCCAGGATAGATTTGTTGTCCATAGAGAAAAAGTAAAGTATATTATTTGATGTCTCTGGATTTTGGAGGAGTAAAGGCAAATGTGTCCCAGATGTATTCACTGGAGAACAGCTCTGAAGGGACCAAGTGGAATTCAGAGGAATATAGGTCAGGAGAAGGAAGTGGAGAGCTTTTTCTACCTCCCAAGACTAGCTCCTCCTTGGGCATGTTTCCTAGTGTACACCTGAAAAATGATGGGGATAGTATTTTCAGTTTATCAAGTCTTCCAGCAGAGGTGTCAGGCACAGAGAAATCACTTGTCACTCCAACGTTGCTTGGCGTTGCTAACCGCAACAAGGAATGGAGGGCAAAGGGATTACAGAATTAAGCAGCACTGGTACAGCAGCCAGCGAGGGGCCCAGATTTAGCTGTCACTTTGAAGAAAACTCCATTTCATTTTGTGATTTAGAAGGAGCGAAAGTTAAAATGACAGAGCTGGACTGGACCAACCTTTAGATCTATGAGCAAGGTAAACAGGAGAAGGATTCAGCTCCTGGAGAAAGTTCAAGGAGCTATCTTGTTCACCCAAGTCATTAACCACTTGGATTCTAAAGGACACCTTCTATATCCCAATCAAGTCTATTTTAGAGACACAGGTCATGGTCTCTGCCATTGCTTCCAGCCACCTTCTCCAAGTTTTTGACTGTGCTATAGGTCATGGTTTTTTTGACCTTGATCTTCGTAAACTTATCAAAACAAGTGCAGAGAATGGGGGATAAAGATCCATCCGTATACCAGGATGGCATTTCACTTATTTTTTTCTGCCTTGTACACTTGGCTATTTAGATCACACAGTGGAAAGAGTTGTATTAGGTCCAAATGGAACACACTCTGTATCCTGAAACAACCATTCTATTCAAGAGGACTGCCAGGGAATGCTCAGGAAGAGTGGTACATGCTCTAAGGAACACATAGTGCTTTGGCAGGCAAACAAACAGGGGGTATAAATGTGCACAGTCCTCCTTTGTCCTCTACCTTTAGTGGACAGTCCATGCTAAGTTAACCATTAACATTCTTTCCTACAGAGGGACTTAGATGAAAAGGGAAAGTCATGTCAGGCTGGCTAAAGATGTTTCCAATGCATGGCTGCAAACTCTGGGGTCAATCAGGTAATCATTACTTCATTTAATGAGGTAGGATACTGAAAAACACTCTGATTACTGACATCATCTTTACTCTTCTTTCCTATATTCTTTAATAATATATTCTTTAATCATGGTACCATCAGCTTCCATATATACAAGACTCTAAGCATCCTTAGTTTTTTTGACTTGGATTCAAATGCTATCTTTGCCATCTACTGCTTGGGTAACTTGGGAAAAATTACTTTCTCAGCCTTCTTTCTTATTTAAAATACAGAATAACAATAATGGCCCTAATTCATAGGATTATTGAAAGGATTAAATAAGATTCTAGAATTTCATAGATGGAAGGAACCTCAGAGGTCATCCAGTCTAAAATGTACCTAACTCTTGACTTTTCTCAACTACATTGTTAACAATGGTCATTGAGCAGCACTAGAAGACCTCTATAGGTCACTACCATAAAAAGCAGTCCATTTAATTTTGGGACAGCTCTGATCGTTGGACAAATTATTTCCCTTTCAGTTCTGCAAGAGCTGTAACTCTCTAAAATGATAAGTTGGAAAGAAAGGACCAACCTACATTGCTAAGTAAACATATTCACATCTGGGATTCCCCTATGCCAAAGAAACAGGTGCAGGCCAATATCCCAAATTAATTATTAGGAGATTCCTCTGAGCCAAAATCTGCCTCACTGTAAGCTGTGCCCATTCTATACATTAATATTCAAAGTTGAAGCAAAAAAAAAATCAAATACCTCCTATAAATGACAGCTTTTCATATATTTAAATAAGAGTAAACAATAAAGATAAGGATAATATTATCTAGAAACATAAATAGTTGTGCTTATGTGTGTGTGAAAAAGAGAGAGAGAGAGAGAGAGAGAGAGAGAGAGAGAGAGAGAGAGAGA
>JAJPUD010005895.1:52835-90807 GCA_023553655.1 Myrmecobius fasciatus
AGAGAGAGAGAGAGAGAGAGAGAGAGAGAGAGAGAGAGAGAGAGAGAAGGAGGGAGGGAGGTAAGAGATCTATCAGTTTAAGGTTTGCAAAGTGTTTTACGTATACCATTTCTTTGATCTTCATAACAACCATGAGAAATAGGTGCTATTATTTTCTTCATTTTACAGTTGAGGAAAGTGAGACAAAGAGTGAGATGACTTAAGCAAAGCCAGACAGCCAGTAAGTGTCTGAGGCAGAATTGAATTTAGATGATCTTCCTGACAATTAGAAGGCCTAACTAGAAAAAATTAGTTATCCTGTTTCCTCCTAAGTCGTTTATTTTCTAGAAATGCCTTATGTGGTCTTGTCTAAGTCACTGATAAAACTATTGAGGAAAAAGAATAAGGATTTAATCTTGTATATATACTCTGTCAAACCCCATCTCTATCATTCAATAAATATGAAGTGAGGTCAAAATGAATTTAAAACTCTAAGGCACTGTAGAAATATAAGTGAATGATGTAAGGATTTTTTTTTTTCATTTATGATGGGAGAGGGAACAAGCATGTATTAAGCACCTACTAAGTGACAGGAGCTGTGCTGAAGATTTTGCAAATATTTCATTCAATCATTTCATAGGTAATAAGATTTTGATTTTTGGATACTCTATTGACCAGATTTTGTCTTCTTCCTGTACCTAATTTTTAGGAGAGAAGATAAATAGTACAAATGGACTGATATCAGTTATTTATTTCAAAGATCACCTTTCAGAATCTGACTTCCATTTAGCATAAATTCAGTCCAATCTCCTCACCCATTTATATATGCACCTATATCTCTACCTATATGAAGAGTAAAAGTGAGAATTGATATACAGAGTAATATCCCTGAGGCATTACAAGGTCCTCAATCTTAAATGAACAAAAGTCAATCAGGCTTATTGCCATGTACTTCCCAGGCCAGGAAAATCGGCTAATGTAATTTAAAACAAAACAATTAAAAGAAAAAATGGTTTTCTGCTTAATGCTCAGTTAACTAGAAAATCTAATTAAGCAGAACTTAAAACATTTTGATCAATCAGGTTTTACTGTAATAATATTCTAATTTCCCTTTCTCTTGTCAGGGGCAGCTCCACTATCCCAGCTCTCCCGGCTCAAAAACTTGGAATTATCTTTGACTCATTACTCTTCTACATGCCCCATTTCCAGTCATTTAAGAAGTTCTGTTAATGTTTCCTTTAAAATGTTTCTATTTCTGAACATTGGCATCTTTCCTGTCCATGAAAATGGACCAGACCCTCATCATCTAATACATGTATTATGAAAATCACTTCCTAGCATATCTTTCTCTAACTCCGGGGTTTCCATCACCCTATATCCTTTCACATCTACATACTTTCCACGCTGACCTTACAGGAAATCAGATTGATTTATAAATCAATTGCTCTTACTTCAATTAATAAATTCAACTCAGCAAATTATTAAGTCCCTACTATGTACAAAACAAAACACTACAAAAATGAAGAAGATGCATATTTAAAAAAACCTAATCTCTATCTTTAGAGGATAAGATATTCTCCTGAAAATATCACATGTACATAGAACAATAAAGAGTATGAATATGAGGATCTCGAAATCATTAATGCCTGGAATGAAAAGTAAGGGAGATAGCATCTGAGTTGACACTCAAAAAACCTAATGTTTTTAAGTTAAAAGCAAGATTTAAATGAATTCCAAGGTTGAAGATAAGTACAAAGGCAAAGATATAAGAAATATGTTGATTATAAGGGAATAAGGAAGGAGAAACAGACATACTAACGCCACCAACTCCAACAGTACGACCACTACTATTACCACCACAAAACTATAAGAGAATAGATTATTCAACATGCATGATGGGGGAAAGTAAAAGAAGGACCATCAAGTGATAAAAAAGAACCTAAGAATCTAAAATAAGATTTTGGAGAAGCAAATAAAGAATAGAATGTATATACCATGAATTAATTTGTAAGATAACTCTGAGAAACCACTTCAAACTTCTTAAATTGGTTAAGATGACAGGGAAAGATAATGATAAATGTTGGAGGAGACATGGGAAAACTAATACACTAATGCATTGTTGGTAGAGTTGTGCAATATCCCAACCATTCTGGAAAGAAATTTAATACTATGCCCAAAGGGTCCTTTGATCCACCAGTACTTCTATTTGGTCTGTATCCCAAAGAGATCATAAAAGACAGAAAAAAACTTGCATATGAAAAAAATGTTAGTAGCAGCCCTTTTGTAGCAGAAGAAACTAGAAACTGAGTGGATGCCCATCAGTTGGGGAATGGCTGAATAAGTTATGGTATATGAATATTATGGAATATTATTGTTCTATAAGAAATGATCAGGAGGATGATTTCAGAAAAGCCTGGAAAGACTTACATGAACTGATGCTAAGTGAAATGAGCAGAATCTGGAGAATATCATACACAGTGACAACAAGATTATGCGATGATCAACTGTAATGCACTTGGTTGTCTTTTATCAACAATGAGATAATTCAAGACAGTTACAATAGTCTTGTGGTGGCAAGTGCCAACTGCATCCAGAGAGAGAACAATGGAGACTGAATGTGAGTCAAAACATAATATTTTCAACTTGCCGTTGTTGTTGTTTGTTTGCTTGTTTTTCTTTTCTTTCTCTTGCTTTTTTCCCTTTTAATCTGATTTTTCTTGAGCAGCATAATGAATATGGAAATATTTTAGAAGAATTTTACATATTATATTGGACTGCTTGCTATTTTGGAGAAGTGGGAGAAAGGAGGGAGGAAGAAAAATTTGGAACATAAGGTTTTGCATAGATGAATGCTGAAAAATATATTTGCATATGTTGAAAAATTAAAATACTATAATATTATAATTATTTTACTGAATCTTTAAAAGTGAATCAATATATTTTGGAGGAAATAAAAACAGAATAGGAATTTGCACAAGGCAAGTGAAAAGAAGGGAGAATGTGATACATAACTGTTAAGTTAATAGCAAAAGAGTAAAAGTATACAAATTACTTTAGTCTCTCAAGAAAGGAGGGTTCTAAGGAGGATGGAATAAAAGTGATTGTGGAAAAGGATACATGTGAAAATATCAGAAAGAGCTGTCTCTCAAAAAAAAGTGAAAGTCAAAGGTGTGGTAGCATTTCCAACAGAGAGGAACTGTACCTATGCGCTAAAAGAGATTGAATTTATGGTAGGTTTATTCTTGTGTTTAGATTCTTTTTTTCATCATGGCTTTCAGGAAGTCCAATAATGCTTAGATTGTCTCTCCTAGATCTATTTTCCAAGTCAGTTGTTTTTCCTAGGAGATATTTCATACTTCCTTCTAATTTTTCATTTTTTTGTTTTTGTTTGACTGAATCTTGAAGTCTTATTGAGTCATTCACTTGCATTTGTTCAATTATTATTTTTAAAGTGTTGTTTTCCTCAGTTACCTTTTTAAGCTCCTTTTGTAACTGGCCAATTGAATTTTTTTGTTCGTTGCACTCTTTTTCCACTTCACTAATTTTATTTTTCAATAAATTGGTGTCTTTTTCATATCTCTTTTGCAGGGCATCATATCCTTCTTGCACTGATTTCAGTTTATTTTCCCATTTATCCTCCAGCTCTCTTTTGAGGTTCTTTATGCAATCTTCCAGAAAGGCCTTTTGAAAAGGGGACCAGTGATGGTCGTTAATAACTTCCTCTGGAGTTTTGTCTAATGGGACCTCAGGATCTGGCGTCTGCCCTTCTTTCTCTCGATAGAAGCTGTCTATGGTGAGAGCTCTCTTTTGTTTCTTCATTTTTTTAGACAGCGTGGGGGTCTGTTTAAGGCTAGAAAAGCGGCTGCAGCAGTTTGCCCTGGGACAATTCCATGAATTAACTTAAGGTGCTGGGCCGGTGGGGCCTAGGACTAAGTCTGAATTACTCCTTAAACAAGGCAAGTCTGCCAGAACACCTGCCCCCAATCAGGGCAGAGTGTCCCGAGTGCCTCAGATAAACTCCAGGTGTTTGGAGTTTGCAGTGTGGAGTTTCTGCCACACTGAGCTGAGTCCCACCCTCACTTCCAGCCTATACCACTCTTTATCCCTCTGCCCGAGTTAAACAGACCTGATATGAAGTTCTTCAGAGATATCAGCAAGCAGTGTCCTAATATTTCTGGATTTGTTGAATTGAAGATCAGTTCAGAGGCTTGTTTCATTGTTGATTTGAGAGAAGAGTGGAGGAGGACTCAGAGAGTCACGTTTTCACTCCACCATCTTGGCTCCGCCCCCTCATGGTAGGTTTATTCTTGGAGAAATTTGAACATTAGGAGACTAATTTCTCTGTGAAATAATTGTACCTCATCAAATGACATCCAAGTCCAAATAGCACAGCATAGATTCAAATGGAGGCAAATTAGTATAAGACAGGAGGTTAAGATTGGGCATCATCATTTTGGATACAAGAGTGAATCTTATCTCCAGAAAGTTTTGCATTGATGTTCTTATAAACTGATTTTTCTAAAAACCTGGCATAATATAAACACAATGATGTTGGCAGAACAACAATATAGAAACAATAATATAGAAACTGGAAGAAAGAAGGAGGTCAAATCTTATTCTTTTAAATTTTATCACCTTGAGTGATACATAAAGGTTGAGAAACAAATATGTCTTTCTCTATATATACATATGTGCATTTATATACATACACAGATATGTACACATATGCCTATATGTGGATGTATTTATGTATATATACATACATAGGGGTGTATATGCATGTGGGCATATAAATCTATCTATCTATCTATCTATCTATATAAACTATGTCCCATGAAAAATAATATTAAAAGAGTGGAAGGGAGGAGAAATAATGAGTGAGACAAAGCAAAGAGAAATTTTATGGAAAATAAAAGAGAAAGTTACTAAAAATGAAATGTTGGAGGAGGGAGAGGAGGAAGATTTCAAACCATTTTCTTTTACAAGGAGAAGTTTTAGAATAGGTAAAAGAGAGAAATGAGAGGTAGGTTAGATGAAGAGATAAATGGATGGATGGCTAGCTATGAATATAGATTGATTAAAACATAGATATAGATTAAGAGAAAATAAAAATTTTAAATTTAAAAATTTAAGAAAATTCAAAACAGTTTTTCAGAAACTTTAAGTGTTTTTGCAAGATTTCATGTTCCTATGTTATGATTACTTTGAATTTTCTCCCATTCCCTAAGTTATCATCATCAGTAGAGATTTTTGAATTTTATCTTTTTTTTAGAACTTAACTTGAGGAAAAGACAGAATATGGAAGAACTTTCTTTATCTGTAATAGAGGAATTATCCTATTCCCTTTCTTTCTTTTCCCATAGATAGAAGATTGCTTTAGGCCCTCATTTCATTTTTATTATGATAGTGTTGTAACTAGAGCAGTTTTCCAGCTTCCAAAAATTCTCTGAAATATACCCTAAAGAGAAGAGCAAAAAATTATCTCTCTTATTTGAAAGTTTGAATATTTCCCTTCTCAAAGCTATTATCATTATCCTTTATTCCAAATTCTAACAAGAAGAAAATAATAATTTTTTCTTTAAAAACATGAACACAATAATTTGGATTTTAAAGTATAAATTACACATGTATATATAGAAAGAGATGTATATATGTGTATATTTTTTCTTTGTGATAATTTAGGCAACCTATATAGTTTAAATAAGTTTAAAAAATAATAATAACCTAACATGAGCTTACTAGATATCTGTCTTCTAAGGATCAGTCTGAGTTCGGGAAAACAAAAAACAAACAAACAAACAAAAATTATCACAAGATAGTGTGAGGATAATATTTTCAATTGACATATTCTTGACAGTTAACCTTATGAGGGTAAAAGATTTTACATTTGCATTAGTTGATTAAGTACCCACACTAGTGATTACAAACCCTTGAGGTATAAAAATACAAAGCAAAGAAATAATGAAATATGGATCCTGACTCCCAAATATGAATATGTATATGTCTCTCTATATGTATCTGTAAGTATATGTGCATGTGTGTATATATATATATATATACATATATATACACACATGCACATATACATATAACACAATTCCATTTGAATATATACACACATACATACATATATACAAACGCATTTTGTTATTTAAAAAAATTTCATAAATAAATCTCAACTGACCATATACTATAATTAGGTATCTTTTTTGGATGGGTGGATTGGGTCATGGGAAACATTAGCTTTAACTCTTGTTTCCATAATCAGCTCTTAATTTCTCAATCTACTATCACATTTTTTGATTCTAGTGGGAAAAAAATCTATCTACTGTTTACTATTTTTATTTTTTTCCTATTTGCTTTGTCTATGTCACCACACATCGTGAAACTAGGAGGTGAATTGGATAGAGTGTCGGGCCTGAAGTCAGCAAGATTCATCTTTTTAAGTTCAAATCTGGCTTTAGACATTTACTAGCTGTGCTAACTTGGGCAAGTCACATAATCTAGTTTGCCTCAGTTTCCTCATCTGAAACATCAACCAGAGAAGGAAATGGCAAAACACTTGAGCATCTTTGCCAAGACGATCCCAAAAAGAGTCATGAAGAATCATCCAGGACTGAAAATAATTGGGTAATAAATGTCACTGCACATCCCATTCTTTTTTATTTTGTTTAAATCACTATGCATAGGGGCAGCTAGGTGGAGCAGTGGTTAGAGCACCAGCCCTGAAGTCAGGAAGATCTGAGTTCAAATCTGGTCTCAGACATTTAACATTCCCTAGCTGTGTGACCCTGGGCAAGTCACTTAACCCCAATTGCCCCAGCAAAAAGAAAAAAAAAATCACTATGCATGCCTTCCATTACATGTGGTACATTATACTTATGTTTGGTTCAAGTAATCACAATATATTCTATTGCTTTTTCTCTGTCTCTGTGTCAAGTGTTTGTCCATATCTCTTTGCCTTTGGGTCTTTCTGTTTGCCTTTCTCTGTCCCTTTTTGTTGTTCTCCTTCTCTCTGTCCCTTTCCTTTTTTGCATCTGTTTTCATCTCCATCTGTCTCTACTCTCTTTGTACATATTTCTGTGTATCTATGTCTATCACTTTGTCTCTATCTCCCCCAAAATATCATTTCTCCCTCCTTTTTAAAAAGCAAGCTTTTAACCTTCTTCAAAGCCCTTCTTTAGATCTTTCCTGATTAATTTCAGATAAATCCCTTCACTATTAATTACTTCAGTAAACTATTAGCATTTGGATATATGCATATTCATTCATTTAAAAATATTTATTGAACATATGCCATTTGCAATCTCAAGTATGAAATAGTCTCTGAAGACAAGAAGATGCTCATGACTCCAAGGTCAATGAAGAGGGACACATTTGAGGAAAGCAGGCTGGAGAATATTTCCAATTTACAGAAAATTACACGGTATCGGCTATGTAGAATATCATAGGGAAATTATGAGTGGAAAAGGAAATAAACTGATTATGTAGCAATCAAGAAGTGAACAACTCATGGCCTTCATTACTCTTTATTAAGTACAAAGTAACTGGTAACATCCTCTTTGTGGAAACCATAGGCAAGAATTTACACAGCATGAGTGTGTTTTTTTTCACACATTGTATGCACAGTGTACACAATTTACACACTGTGAATGGTTGAAAACCTATTGCAGAAGAGGGAATCCCCCTATCATAAGAACATCAAAGTATTGAAATATGCTATGTGCAAAGCATTGGGGGAAGTCTGTGTAGATATATTGCTTTATTAATAAGACAAGGAATGTTTTCTTTCTTTTTTTCTCATTCATATTTATGGTGTCTTTGTCCTGATTTCCAATGGCATATACTGAAATTAAGCAAGTCAAAATTTACAGTGTAAATATCCCAATATTTACAGTATAACTTGAGTATAGCTACTCCATTTCATGTGGATCAAAACTCTTCTGTAATTTTGTAGATTGTCTCAAAAAATTGTTATTCTTGAAAAAATAAACTATCACCTTAAGGACAATCTGAGTCAAACATTCTTCTAATCTTGACTTGGTTGATGACCAGAAGGCAGACATACAGCATTGTAAAGCCTATTCATGGAAAATAGATTCTATAACAAAAGAATTTGAGTCACTTAAAATAAAAATATGTGACTTATTTAAGCAAGAATTTTAAAATATTGTTTTGTTTTACATCACTTTGTTTCTTCAACATATCCTTTCCTTTTCTACTAATGAGATCCATTTAACGAATGAGAAAACAAGAGCAATTCAGCAAAACTAACCAGCATGTCAACCGTTTAATATAATGTGCAGTGATACACACCAATAATTAGCTAGCTGGTTGGCACATTTGATAGAATGTTGGACCTGGAGTCAGGAAGTCCTGAGTTCTAATTTAGCTCAGGTACTATTTGTGTGATATTGGAAAGTCTGCCTCAATTACCTCATTTGTAAAATAGCACCTCCCTCATAGCCTTGTTGTTAGGTTGAAAATAGATGTTCATAAATTTTAAATCTTAAAGTGCTACCATATAAATGCTTTCAGTAGCAACAGCAGCAGCATTAGCATCAAATCTACAAAGAAGAAAGGCGCATTATCATACATTTTTTTCAGGATTTTTGTTGGTAATTGTGATTATACAGCTTTCCATTTTGATTATTGCTATTTTTCTTTACATTTACTTTGTTGTGATCATTATATACAATATTTTGCTGGTTTTGTTTACTTCACTTTACATCGATTCTCAGAACTCTTTCCCTATTTCTTTGTAGTCTTCATATCCACATTTGCTTCCAAAATAGTAATATTTCATTGCAGTTAGCTACCATACATTTTTTATTAAAGATTTTTATTTGTATAACATATGTATGGGTAGTTCCTCAGCATTGATCTTTACAAAGCTTTCCATTACAACTTTTACCCCCAGTCCCCTCCCTTCCCCTAGATGGCAGGAAGTCCACTACATGTTAATAATGTTGAAATACTTGAGATGTTCTGCAAGAAAAATCCTATCTACGAGAAAAAAAAAAGAAAATCAGAGAAAGGAAACACAATGCAAGCAAATCTCAATAGAGAGCATGAAAATGTTATGTTGTGGTCCATATTTCATATCCCTCTCTCTGGGTGTATATGGTTTTCTTCAGTGAACAATTGGAACTGGTTTGAGACAATTCTTTGTTGCAGAGAGCGATGTCCATCAGGACTGATCATCATATAGTGCTGTGTATAATGATCTCCTGGTTCTGCTTGTTTCACTCAGCATCAGTTCATGCAAGTCTCTCCAGGCCTCTCTGAAATCGTCCTGCTGGTCGTTTCTCACAGAACAATAATATTCCATAACATTCATATACCATAATTTATTCGGCCACTCTCTAATTGATGGGCATCCCTTCAGTTTCCAGTTTCTAGCCACTACAGAAAGGGCTGCCACAAACATTCTTGCACAGGTGGGTCGCTTTCCCTCCTCTAAGATCTCTTTGGGATATAGGCCCAATAGAAACACTGCTGGGTCAAAGGGTATGCACAGTTTGATAACTTTTTGAACATAGCTCCAAATTACTCTCCAAAATGGTTGGATCCGTTCAGAGTTCCACCAACAATGTATCAGTGTCCCAGTTTTCCCACATCCCCTCCAGCATTCATCGTTATCTTTTCCTGTCATTTTAGCCAATCTGACAGGTGTGTAGTGGTACCTCAGAGTTGTCTTAATTTGCATTTCTCTGATCAATAGTGATTTGGAGCAACTTTTCATATGACTAGAGATGGTTTTAATTTCATCATCTGAGAATTATCTGTTCATATCTCTTGACCACTTATCCATTGAAGAGTGGCTTGAATTCTAATATATATGAAACAATTCTCTATATATTTTAGAAATGAGGCCTTTATCAGAACCATTAAATGTAAAGATGAATTCCCAATTTGATGTTTCCCTCCTAATCTTGTCTGCATTAGTTTTATTTGTACAGAAACTTTTTAACTTAATATAATCAAAATTATCTATCTGGTGTTCAATTAGGAGTTCCAGGTCTTCTTTGGACATAAATTTATTCCATCTCCATAGGTCTGAGAGATAAACTATACTATGGTCCTCTAATTTGCTTACAATATCACTCTTTATATCTAGATCATGAACCCATTTAGATCTTATCTTGGTATGTGGTGTTAGGTATTAGGTATGGGTCAAGCCCTAATTTCTTCCACACTAGTTTCCAATTTTCCCAGAAGTTTTTGCCGAATAGTGAGTACTTATCCTAAAAGCTGGGGTCTTTGGGTTTATCAAACACTAAATTGTTAAGGTTATTGCCTAGATTGTCCTGATAACCTATCCTATGCCATTGATCGATTGCTCTATTTCTTAGCCAGAGCTACCATACTTTTTTAAACATTCCCTGATGGACATCTAATTTGTTTAAAATGCTTAAGCACTGTTTTTGATTAAAATTATACCATCATAGTTTGTGATTAATTTTTATTATAAATGAGTTCTATATAAATTATTGAAACAAAGGAAAAACATTTCTTGAGGACATTAAATGCCAACACTTGGTTAAAAATGGATACAAATACAAAAGCATTATAACTCCTGTTCTCACAAGCTTGCATTCTGATGAGAGAATGAAGTTTTTAGTTTGAGAAGTCACAAGTATTGTTATGAGAACCAGAGGGAAGTAAATAGACACACCTTCTCCAAAAGGAAAAATAATAGTATTTATTTCATTATTGTTTCCAAAGTAAGACATATTTACAACAAGATGGGGCATGGGAATCTAGTTTGATCAGAGAATGCACATGAAGGAATATAGGCTTCAATTACAATTTTTAATGTCTAAGATTTAGAAATCAGAGGATTGGGTATAAAAAGGGAAATAAAGCTAAGGCAAACAAATCAAAGCAGATTATGGGGACAAGATAAAGACTAGACTTTTGGGGTAAATTTGTGATGGAGAATCATAAAATATAAAATTGAAAAGGTAGAATGACACTACATAAAAGAAAAAAATTGAATATCTAGATAAGGAGTTTCAACTCTATGTTGTAGGAAAGATATGAGAGTTCATTCAAAAGATTGTCAGGGTTGTAGAATGTGGACCTGGGGTATCAAACTGGCTGGGATGCTCACATTCTTCATGCCCTCAGTGAGTCATTTAATGTCCTTGGACCTATGTGCATTTCCTACTTTTGATGTTTTCTGTCATAAAAACATTTTGTGAATGAAAATGTATTATATAAATGTGAACTCTTATTATAGAATGTCTATAAGAAGACATGTTATAGAAGAGCTTTGAATAATAGGAGCAAAATTCAGAACTAGGCCAATTTTGTTTCACCCTTTCAGCATCCCATTTTTTAAAAAAAATTAATTACAAAAATCATTCAGCACCTATTACATATGGAGGACATCTTTTGGAATTCAAATCCAGCCTCAAATGCTTACTATCTGTGTGACCTAGGCAAGTCACATAACCCTGTTTGCCTCAGTTTCCTTATCTATAAAATGAGCTCTAGAGAAGGTAAATGGCAACCTATTCCACTGTCTTTGTCAAGAAAATCCCAAATGGGGTTAGGGGAAGTCAGGCGCAACTGAAAAAATGCCTAAACAAGAATAACTACATGTAGAGTAGGCTACCAAACACTCAGAGTGATCCAAAGATAAATTGGATGTGTCCTATCCTCTTGGAGTTTGCTACTTCCTCAACAATTGTATCCTACCTTCTTTTCCCTTCTAAGCAGATATCTTCTCAGCCAGCTGTCAACCATTTTCAAATAAGATGTTAGGTATACATATTTACATTTTTACAATATCAGAGAAATGTAGATTAGAGCTGGAAGGAATTTAGAGATCATCTAGTTCAACATTCTATTTCCTTTGGATTCTCCCACTAGTCTTCTCTCTTCATCTTTAATTATTTTCCCCCCATTCTTTTTTCCTTTCCATTCTAAACTAGATTTTTTTCTTACCAGTTTTAATAAATAAAAGTGAAACTCTCCAGATAATATAATCTATGAATATAAATGAAAGGCCCTTCCTGAATATTTTAAAAACTTAGAAGCAGGGCCTTCGAAAACATCAATTTGTAATAACTGGCCTCAATCAGATTACAGATAATCACCAGCCTTCACACTTCTGTGCAATTTTACTAGGGCTATATTTACATAACTATAAGACAACCAAAATCATCCAACCAGTCATTTGTTTGGTTGTTTGTCATAGGAGTCTGACTTTTTTTCCCTTTCCTTTCCTTTTCTTTTTAAGTTGAATTGTCTGGTTTTCATGTCACACAATTACAGACAAAGACTTTGTTGGTAGCCACCATTCATGCCATCTTAAAATTTTCATTCTCCAATCTTCCCCTTTGCCTCTGAAGATATATCCCCCTTGGTTGGGTGGGATGGGGTAGGGATAGGTGATAGTGGTGATTAATATTTAATAACCATCTAACCAGTTTTCCCAAAATGTATGAAACTCTGTTAAATTTGATCATCATTAGTACTTCTCCATCATTTTCTTAAGTCTTGAATATCAACAAGACAATAAATGAAGCCTTATCTTGTAACATTTAGTGACTTAGAATGTTTAAGTATTTACAATAAACATTGAAGAATTAGTTCTCAGGGATTAACTCAAGCTGACTCCAGCATGGCATCCTGATTCAAGTGCACCAGAACCTCAGGTCAGTTCCATTAAGAAAAGGCAAAAAATCACTAGGAGAGGTACTTCTCCTGTGGTAATGGAAGCTTCATCTATATAAAAGGATAATAGTACCTGTCTCCCAGGAATTTTGTGAGAATCATATCAAATAAATAATATTTATGAAGTGCTTAGAACAGTGTCTACCACACAGCAAACACTAAATAAATGCTCATTCCCTCCTTAATATTTTTATTACTTAATATCTTTGTTCCTATAAAACAATAACAATTACCTGAGAATGGTAACTTCCAGACAACAGAAGAGTTTTATAATAGCCCCATATTTCTTCTTTATGTTTGGGGGTTCAAAGGTAATCAGGGATATCCTTTTTTGGGGGAAATACAAAAAGTATATGGCTCAGAGCACAAAGACCCACCCTTTGAAATACATAGGATCTCTGCAAGGCTGATTTTGAAGGGACCATTTTTTCCTTTCTTTTTTAGTTTTAGATCATATCTTGAACTTTACTGAGCAAAGTATGGATATGTGTACATTATGAGATATTTCTTTTTTTGTGAGTTATTTCTTTTAAAATTACCAGTAGTGCTCTTTGTACTAACTCATGCTGATTCAAAAGCTAGTCATTTCTATCTTGGAATCATCCTCATTTCTCCAGTGGATGTAATGGGACAATAGCATTAGAGTTGTAAGAATTTTCCAAGGCAAGCCCAATAAACTTTGGATAGAAAGTGTTATCTGTACCCAGAGAAAGAACTGTGGAGATAGTGTAAATCAACATTTGTTATGTTCACCTGTTTTTTTTTTTTCCTCTCCTATAGTTTTTCCCTTTTGCTCTGATTTTTCTCTTCCAACATGATTCATAAAAAAGGTGAATTAAAAAAAAATTTAAAAGAATTGTAAATTCTCTTCAATCATTTGGTATAAACTGCTCATTTTACAGACAAGGAACTCGAGATGTGAATTGACTTGCTCAAGATCTCATTGATAGTAAGTGTTACAACCAGATTTGAACTCAGATCTTCTGATTCAAATCCAGAACTCTTTCCATTACACCCAATTCAAGGGCAACTTTTCTTTAGCACTCTAGGGACTGTGGGAGTTTGGAGGATGGCTTTAAAGTAAATCTTTACCAAAACAGTCTAGGTATGGTGCTATGCTGTGCCATCCTGAATTCATTTTAGCAATGCTTCCATTTGTTTATTCCAAAATTATTTTAAGCATTCAGAAACACTCTAAACTAAGTCATGCTCATCCTGCCCAAGTCCAAATTCAGGTCAATTGTGAAATCAGACCCTTTTGTCTAGTTCCATAGCAGAGCAGGCCTCCAAGATCTATCATGGTCCAAATCTACAGGCCTCTGGCTTCCTAAGAAAAAAAAATCTTAATCCAAAGAGAAGCTTGACCTGGCTACATGTCTAACAAGCTCGGTGTGGTACTTCACCTTTTCCATTCTCTTCTGACCTAACATATTTGAGTGACAGGTTGTCATGTTGCTCCCAATAGGATGTCTCTCATATATGTCTCCTGAGACTCTTTCAAATATTTGATGAGGCAAAAGTATTCCACTTCAGGAGAATACATTTGACTCATCAAGAAACACTTTCCAGGAAGCAGACTGACAACATTTCCTTATCAGTGGAACTTAATAATATTTAAGTGGCACAGTGGATAGGGCCCTGAGAGTTCAAATCTACCTTCACATGTTCACTAACCCTGAATATGTCATTTAAGCTCTCATTGCCTCACTTTATTCATCTGTAAAATTGGCATAATAGCACCTGACCCCCAGGGCTTTTGTGAGAACCAAATCATACAGACTATATTTGTAAAGTATTTCATATATTGTCTGGCACACAGTAGATTCTTAATAAATATTAATTTCCTCCTTAATATCTTAGTTACTAAATAACCTAGCTTTCTTCCTTTATTTTCTCTTTCTCTCCCTCCTCCTCCTCCTCCTCCTTCTCCTTATCATCCTTCTCTTCTTTCTTTTTCTTCTTCTCTGTCTGTCTGTCATTGTTTTACCCTTCCCCTTCTTTCACTTCTCCCATCCCCCCCTCAACAATTCCTTATGACAAAAATTTTTTTGTAAATAAAAGATTTTTGAAAATCAGCAAACACAAATTCTATGTTGAAAACATCTGACCTTACATAGGTGTTACATTCTCATAGGGGAAAAAATAAACACTATGTTAGAGAAAATATAACATGGGATTGAGGGACCTCAAAAGATACTCTGTTTTTATTTTACTGACCCATTTAAGTCTCTAGGGAGTTCTATTTGCCCATAAAATAGTACATGTCTTCAACAAGTCATGTGATGAGAATGCTTGGATGCCTATCAGGAAGGAGAAAGTTCACTCTGGGCTGAATTCAAGGTTGCCAAAAGTCTCCAGGAAGTTTGGGTCAATGCATGGGCAGTAATTCAGTACTGAAAATTGCTTGTTGCAGGAGTGTGAGATTTGTGTGTTGATAAAGACTCCAATGAGGAATACAGTAAAGAATAAAACAAAATAGTTGAAATTAATGTAGATTTCCTTTTGAAACTCTGGTTCAAATGCCTTTCACATGCCTTTGTAAGGTATACATTTCTGATTTCACTGAAAGCAACATCAATCAAATCTTTCCCTCTCCCCCCCACCCCAAAACCCACCAGGTCAAGAAATGGTAGGTCTAGTAATTTCACTCATCTTAATAATCAAATAACATTTGACTGAACAGGCTACTCAATCAATTGTAAAGAAACAAGTTGTTATGAGATCTGAAAAACTATTTGTCATTAAAAGACAAACAAACAAACATTCTCATCTACTGGTAATAAATAAATACAATCTCAGTAGCAAAAAATAGAAGGGGACAGAGTTTTAATTCATGTCTGAAATGAATTATTATATATACAGGAGGAAAAAGTCTTATGGTGTGAGCAGAGACATAAGCTTTCCCTTGATTATAATCTTCTTTATTTCATGTTTATAAAACATTAATTTCTATGCCTCAGTTTCCTCATTCTTAAAATAGGAGTGATAGCCCCTGTGAGAGGAGTATTGAGGATTAACTAGTTAATGTTTACTACATTTTTTATGATAATGAAGTCTATAGTGAACAGAATAAGTGTGTGGTGAGTGCAGATTGAATTGAATAAATCAATACAGAACAATAAAACCTTTGTATGCATTGTATATGTATACATAAGGAATAAATTATATGGAACATCATAATAAAATATTTTCTTGAGTGGAAGAAAGAAAGAGACAGAACACTGGAAAGCATAAAATAGGTCATCCCTAATGAGAGCAAATATTCTACATAACACAGTGGCCACTATCAAGTGCATTATTTATATAAAACAGCTGCATTTTGAGTGAGTCATTAAATGTATATATATATATATATATATATATATATATATATATTAAACATCAGTGAAAAATAGTCTGGAGGGGAAAAAGTGGTTGTTGTTTGAGATATAAAAGTCACTCTGCTTATATACCATTTGAAAAATGTGCTGCTTGCCCCTCCATGGTTATTTTTCTAATCAACCTGAGGACTTTTGGCACCTTGAAGGCCTCATGAGCTAGTAGTCTGAAGCTGTAAGGTTCAGTTTTAGATCTGCTATTTCCTAGCTTTGTGACTGTGGGAATGTCACTTCCTTCTCTTAAAACTTAGTTTCTACATTTGTAAATAAGGGAACTGGACCAAATGAGTTCCCAAGTATACTGGCAGCCATTGCCACATATTTTATCTCCTTTCATGACTATGTCCAGATGTTAGGAATGATAAAAAATGCTAGTATCAAGAAAGTCTAAACTATTCATTTGGAAGACTTCAACACACTTAACGAATGGTTATTAAATCAATGTGCCTTAATGTGTAGAGAACCAGTCTTAAAATGCAAAGATCCAAGTATGAATCCTGATTCTGAAAAAAACTAGAAATGTGACTCTGGAAAAACCAGTGCTCTAGGCAAACCTCTAAGAATATAAGTTGGACAGACAGTACTGACTGGCATTAGTAGAAAGAATTTCCTCACCAGGAAGCTCCTTCTGCAAATGAAATCATAGATCCAATGACAAACTCTATATGGAGAAAGTTGTGCAAAGTGATGCAGGAGATACAAAGGTAGAGTTCTTGTCTTCATAAAATTGACAATCCACTAGGAAGATATCATAGGGTAATCTGAAGTAAGCTTGAGTGATTAATCAGAAGAGGAAGCCAAATTTATGTCAAAACAATATTGGGTGTTTAGCCAGTGCCTTTACTGAACAAGTCAAAATAGTCCTTTCATACTCAGTTTCCTTATCTGCAAATTGGGTGATTGGGACCAGGCAATCACAAAGGTGATTTCAATGATTGAGAGAATAAAATTCTCCTAATGCTGGCTAAATTTTTCTTAATATTCTGCTTAAACCAAGATCATCTTTAATATGAATAGAATATTGTTCATTTGTTAGCCAGCAGTGCGTGGCCCTGAAATTTGCCTAGATAACTTCTTTAGTTCTCATTAGAAATGGAAAGGAGGGTGGGTATTCAATATTGACATTCATAGATCTGCCATCTTCTCTTGCCTCACTTATGCATATGTTCCCTTGCTCCTGGGGACATGATGAATTAGTGCCTTTGCCAGAGTTAGGGCAGAACAGTGAATATGAGAAACAGCTTGGAGTCAAATGCCCAAGGGTCAAATCCAGCCTCTATCACTACTTCTATGTCAAGTCACAATTTTTATGCATCTCCTTTTTTCCATTTGTAAAATAATAAATTTTCTCTAGATACCTGCCCACTCTACTTAGATGACCTTTTTTTCTGAGGTCCCCATGCATAATTGTGGGGCTTCTTATGGACTGATATGAGCCCCAGGGAGAAGAGATATTATGGAACTTGGAAGGGATATTATGTATTCAATTTGGTTCACATATAATTTTTTGCTTTATCATTTATTTTAATATGTCAGAATTCTTTAGTCATTTTTTCATCATGTCTGATTCTTCACAACCCTTTGGGCATTTTCTTGACAAAGATACTGGTATGGTCTACCATTTCCTTTTCTAGTTCACTTTATAGATAAAGAAATTGAAGCAAATAGAATTAAGTGACTTGTCTAGGGCCACACAGCTAAGTAAGTGTCTGAGGCTCTTTTTGAACTCAGGTCTTCCAAATTCTAGCCCCAGGGCTCTATTCATTGCATCACCTAGCTGATTTTTATCATGTCATCATCATAACTAAATGATATCATGCCAGATCTAAATGTGAAAAAATTTACCCAAAATTATATAGAAATATCAGAACTTGATTTTCAGCTGAGGTCGTCATACAATGAGTTAATCTATATCAATACTCCTAACACTCCACCCTGTGATAATGGTAAGGAATAGAGATAATGGCAAGAATTGCAATTTCCTTGATATACAGGATATTTCTCTGAGTGTCACTGAGAATACTAGAAGGATAAATGCTTTACTGCTGTTAGTATATAATAAAGGCAGAACTTGAACCCAGGCTTTCCTGGATAGTCAACTCTATCTACTATACCAAATTGACTCTGGGGTAAAATCAGAGTAAAAGGTAAATAAATACATAACAACAAATCCAACTCAGTAAAAATAAAAAGAAAAAAAAAACTCCTATAAATAAAAAATAAAGAACATTTATCTTGTGAAGCATGGCAGTTATAGGAAAAAAAAGCATGGAAGTAATATACTGGCAGTGTAATAACTCTGCTGGAAAAATCAAGATATTAAAAATACAAGAAAATGCAGGTAAGTAAATAGATATATAGCCTGCCGCGCCCTGTTAGCACTCAGTAAATGTTAAATAGTAGGGGGTAAGCCTACCGTATTTAGGTAATTTAGCTGGTTAGCAGTTGAGCAAAAAGGTTATTCTGATGTCAAGCCTCTTTCTGAGAAACCCACCATTTTTAAAATTACTTAACTGTGTTGATTTCATGCTCAAAAGATGATTGCCATGTCTATAAATTCCCACTAAATGCTGTGTTTATTTGGACATTCAATCAGAGCACAAGGATGATCAAGAGCTGCCTAAGCCTTCCCAATGTGCCAGTTCATGCTGTTTGTCCCCTCTCTAAATAACTACCATATATAGTGACCTACTATCATGGAGAGAAACAATGCTGAAAGGATAATTCTGACCCCCCAAAAAATTGATAACAAAGATGACTTACTTCTTTTAGCTCCAGAGGCTGAAGGAAAAATTTGTATCTTTCTATAAGAGTTATACTAAAAACTCTTCCCTTCCAACCCTAAATCTTTGTGACATTCTCCTTGATATCTGCTTTTTTTGGGATCCCTACATATAATTGTGAATATTCTCTTAGATTGACATAAATAATAGGGATAAGAAAATAAGAACTAAAAGAGATATTACGTATTGTTGATTCTAAGAATGCTTTATAAAGAAAATGAAGCCCAAATAGTTTAAGAAATATTTCCAATTTCACAATGATGATAAATGTACAAATTGGAGTTTGAACCTTTTAATTTTCATTAGGGATCATTGGCCTTAAATCTAAGGAAAGAAGATCTTCTTCTAAAATTTTGAAACTATTCAAAATATTGGGGGGGGTTCTGAAAGAAATGAAAAACCTTCAAAGTTACCTACTGAGAACCAGAACTTTTAGATACTAATTCAGTAAATACTACAAATTTTTAAAAAGATAATTAAAAAAAATTAAAAGGGTATGCCTGTTAAATTTGAGAGACTATTATAAAAGAGAAGAAAGAGAGAAGAAAAAAAAATTGGAATGAGTGTGGAGAGAAGTTAAGATTATATTAAATTCTTCTCGATATCCCAAGCATGTAGTGTCCTCTCTCATGGTATTTCTTGTATTTAGCTACCTAATAACTTTGTTGTGAAGTTGTTTTTCAGTTTTGCACAACTCTTCATGACCCCATTTGGTATTTTCTTGGCAAAGATATTGAAGTGGTTTGTCATTCTCTCTCCAGCTCATTTTACAAATGAGAAACTGATGTAAACAGGGTAAAGTGATTTGCCCAGCGGCAAACAGTTAGTAAAAATCTGGTCAGATTTGAACTCAAGAAGATGAGCTTTCCTGACTCCAAGCCTGGTACTCTATCCACTGTGCTACCTAGATGCTCATATTTATTTCACATTTATTCCCTTGTACTGATATATTCCTTTGTATTCTTTCTCCTAGAATGCACACTTTCTTAATTTTTGCTGAGGCAATTGGGGTTAAGTGACTTGCCCAGGGTCACATAGCTAGGAATTGTCAAGTGTCTGAAGCTGGATTTGAACTCAGGTCCTCCTGACTTCAGGGCAGGTGCTCTATTCACTGCACCACCTGGCTGCCCCAGAATGTACACTTTTTGAGAATTGGGATCTTTTAATTTTTGTTTTTGTATCACTGGTGCCTAACAGAGTCCCTGGCACATAGCAGATACTTAATAAATGATTATTGATTGATTATTGTTGAAGAAAGCCTGTAGGTATGCTAATCTTTATCCCCATTATCCACAAACCTTTAAACAATGTTTATTAGGTGTAGACAGGAAACAACACTGCCTTGAGTGCTGGGAACATCAACATGTACTTTGGAGGTAAGCATTTTGATTTTTTTAAAGACATGGTCAAATATCTAAATGAGATACAATAAGGATAAATTGAATTAAAAGAACAAAGTAAGCATTTAGAAACATGGTAAAGTGGAGAAAAACAACATTAGCCCTCTCTCCAGAAAAAAAAAAAGAAAATAAAAAGCTATGTGCTTAAGAGAACAAGAGTCAGAAGGTTGTGAAAGGTCTGCATAGAAATAACTATCAAAGCCACATAGCTAGTCTTTATTTAGGTTGATGTAAGACTGTTACAAAGAAAAATCTAGGGATAGTATTAGAATTGTCTATATACATATGTAGATAAAAAGATATAGCTATATAGAAAGAAAATTCTACATATATATAGCTATAAAATTATATGAAAATTATATAAAATATGGAATAGAATATATATTCTGTCTCTATGTATATAGATTGATAAATAAATAGAATTTTGAATACTTTCAATTTTTTAGAGGGGGATCATCTTTTCCTTAGCTTTAAGGCCAGTGATACCTAGTGAAAATTAAAAGGTTCACATTTCAATTTGTACATTTATCACCATTGTGACCATTAGAAATATTTCTTTTTTATTAAAGCTTTTTATTTTCAAAACATAGGCTTAGATAATTTTCAGCATTCACCCTTGTAAAACTTTGTGTTCCAAAATTTTTCCCTCCCTTCTCCCTACCCTTTCTCCTAGACTTCAAGTAATCCAATATATGTTAAAAATGTGCAATTCTTCTACACATATTTGTTGGAAATATTTATCAAACTCTTTGGCCTCATTTTCTTTAGATGGGAAATATACAGAAGATGTATGGAAGAAATCTGAAAATTCATTTTTATATGAGTGAGGAAATCTATCCTGTGTGTTATATCCATGGAAGAGGAGGTAAAAAACAAACAACCAAGCTGTACATTCTGACTGATTCTGCACCTGACAGAGCGCCTGACAGATTAAGAGCTGAAGGTGTTCTCTGGTATTGTGAGAAAAAGCTTTAGAATTCAAAGATCTAGATTAAATTCCTATTTATAGCCCTTACTGTGTGGTGACAATTACTAATTGTGAGACATTGAGCAGTAACTTAATCTCTTCAAGACTCAGTTTCCTCATCTGTAAAGTAGAGAACAATATTATTTATATTACCTTCTTGACAGGGTTATTGGAGACAATGTGCTATTTTTAATCTTATGTGATTAGACATACGTGATTTAAAAAAAAATAATCATTCCTCATTTTACTAAGGAAAGATCCCATATTGTAGTGAATAAGATAATAGACTTGGAATTAAAAAGGTCTAGGTTCAGATCCTTCCTCACACTGTTACTATCCATGTGACTGTGACAATTTTTTATTACTTAGCTTGACCCCTTAACTTCCATGTTTCTCAGTTTCCTCATCTGTAAAATTAGCAGTTTGAATTAGATGAGATCTCCTTTCCAGCTCCAAGTCTATGGATCATGAGACACTTTGATGGGCATCCAGTATTTAATTAATGTTGATTGATTGATTTCTGTTAGGGCAAATAAATATAAATAATGACAATATTCTCATTCCTATTGATTCAAAGCAAGTAGGCCAGGAAAGGAGACAGGGATGATGAGACATTATTATCCTTCCCCAAGGAAGGATAACCAGTGTGACTTCTTGCTAGGACAGGTACCCCCTCCTCTAAAGACATCATATTCATATGCTTTTTAAGACTCAAGAAATTATCTCTAACCTTGACTATTTCATTGCCATCCATCAAAGTTGTGAACAGATATTTAGCATATTTAAATTAGTATTTTCTTCAATGGAGTATATTCTGCTCGCTTTATTTTCAAATTTAAAAATTCAGCATGTCCTAAACAAAGTCATTATCATCCATCCTTCCCCCCAAAATTTTCTCTTCTAAACTTCCTTATTTCTGTTGAGAAGACCCCGCCATCACAACGTGGTGTCTTTTTCCTCCTACATTACTGATATTTCTAAATTTTATTGTTTCTACAACCATAAGATTGTTCTTGTTCATTCACAAGGTCATTATATTAGGTGATTCTCCCAGACTTTTAAAATTGTCTCTAAATTGTCTCAGGAAGACTCACTTTTTTGAGTTCAGATCTGACCTCAGAGACTTACTATCTATGGTACTATCTAAGCAAGTCATAGTCTTGCCTAATTTAGCTCCTCATCTGTAAAATGCACTGAAGAAGGAAATGGCAAACCACTCCAGTATCTCTGTCTTAAAAAATCCCAATGGAGTCACAAAGAGTTGGACATAATTGAAAAACAATTAAACAATCTCAAGTGTCTTCCTATTCTTCTCTTGTGTTTTACACACTATGTAACTTTCAGCGAATCATTTAACTTCCTTAGGCCTTGGTTTCTTTATATAAAATAAAGTATTGTACTAAGTGGCCTGATGAGGAAGAATGGGAGGGGTGTGAATTAGAGTAAATTGAAGAAGAAAATCCCTTAGTAAGCACAATTAAGAAAAATAAACTTTCCAGGTCAATCCAATTATAGTGGGAATTGTGCTTAGTATGTTAGTAATTTAATATTGAACTTAAAAGCAGAATATATAGCTGAGCTTATATTGGTGCCATATTTTGATCTGGAGTTATAGTTGGATTTGCTGCCTTGTCTAAATGAATGTCTTAGCTTTTCTCACCACATTTTTAATATTGCATAGGAAAGGAGGAGATACAAAGCACAAAAGAGAAAAGGCTTCTAATGATTCCTGGCATAATCAATCATCAAGAGAAACAAGAATATGTGGCAAAGGATGTACAGATTCCATTTATTTTAGAGTAAATTTTTTTGTTTAAGTAAGTGCTTTCTTCCTAACTTGAATTTTAAATGTTTTTTTCTTTTTCTTTCTTATTTTTTATTATACACACATACGTATGTGTTTGTTTATGTTTCTATGAATTTATGTCTATCTATATATCTATAGATATATTTGGAATTTGTTTATATATGAGAGAGAAGGTAGACAAGGGATAGAGAGAGAAAAAGAGACTAATAAACTACAATAAATATAAGAGAAAAATAGATTTAAAAAGAAACATAGGATAAATATTCATATATTTTATCTATCTTTCTATCCATCATATATGTCATATATCCTTTTGGAGTTTATTCTGGTATATGGTATAAGATGTTTATTAAACTTCGTTTCTGCCCCTTTATTCTTTATTTTTCCCATCAGGCTTTTATAAAAATAGAAACCCCAACTCAGTAGTTGAAATCTTCATGTTTCATATTATTTTCCAACTTCATTCAGTTGACACTATCTTTTTGGCCTTATTAATTCCCTCAAGATTTTTGTTTTGCTGAGGCAATTGGGGTTAAGTGACTTGCCCAGGGTCACACAGTGTCTGAGGACAGATATGAACTCAAGTCCTTCTGACTTCAGAGCTAGAGCTCTATCCACTGTAACACCTAGCCACCCCACCTCAACAAAATTTTTATGATTGTAATCTACACATTCACTAATTATGGCAACTCTTGATATGTATTGCAGAAGGGACCAGGGAGGCTGGCAGTCAAATTTTTATAGTTGTACAATTTAATTAAAGATGTGGAGAACTCAAGATCCCATTGTTTGTGGTTCAGAATAATGTTTCCTTCAATAAAATCTGTTCTAATCCATGTCAAAATAATAAAGGATGTCTTGAAAGATATAACAATATGATCCTTTAAATTTAGAAACGGTAATGATCCTTTAAAATTAGAACCAAAAGAATCATAAGACAAGGGCAGTGCAGTCAACAGAAGAATTTGTCATTATTATAATTGATGTCTAGCATAGAGTCCAAATGGAAAAAGGAGCCTCTATAGAAAACCTGGTTCTATAGACATTCATCTTAATAGATGGAATCACTCTGAATACATCAAACCTCCAAATAATGCATTGCCTTCCAAATAAAATCTAATATTGCTCAAAGAAATTCAACTAACTATCCACAAAAGAAAGCAAATTTGATGAGTATTGTTCAGATAATGATATGCAATTGGATGGACGGCCCATAGAGCTATTCTGTAATTACAAAGATTATTGATGGACACTCTAGATGGACAATAAACTGGTTTCAGAATTAAACAGGATGTGGAAAGCAGTCAGAACTGATTGTCTTTTGGAGTTTTTAAAAAAAGATTAATGCTTTTTCTGTTCCTTTTTGTTTTATTTTGTTTTAAAGGACAAGTAGGTGGCTCAGGATATAGAGCAGTGGGGTTAGAGTTAGGAAGACTAACATTTAAATCTGACCTTAGACATTGGCACATATTAAGTACATTATTGTTCGTCCTTTGTTCTCAAAGGAAACATATAAATTATTATTATTGAATTTTATCTACTAACAAAAAATCTAGTTTCTCTCTCTCCTCCCATCTCAGTGCATTAAAAATTATTGATTCACAGGTCACCTAAACATACTTTAAAATGACCCTAAAACATTTTTATTGCTAACAATAATTAATGCATCAACAACCATTTATTAACTGCTTACTCTATACCAGGTGTGTCTAGGTGCTGGGGATGCAGGTGCAAAGAATGGGACAATCTCTATTTTCAGTGTTTAATAATGAAGGAAAGTATGCATAAAATATGTGTAGCATGCACATAACATTAATATATATATATATATATATATATATAATTAAATATAAAATAGTTTGGGATGGAGGTTGCTAGCAACTAGATAGTAGCAGTAAATGTTGCATGAAATTTAGTTTAATTTAATTTAGTTTTTTAAAAGAAAGAAAAAAAGAAACTTAATCCCAGAGAAAGACTGAAAGACTTCAACTTCCTTCTTTCTTTGTATAGGTGAGGAAACCACAGGTTTGAAATATTATATATATATATATTGCACGTGTCAGTTAATGTGTAGCTGGTTTTCACAGGAGCAAGATGTAGATGAGAAAGGGATCTCATAGACTACTGAATTCCACCCTCTCATTTGACAGAAGAAATTGAAGATATTTCTTCAGATATCTCAAAGGATTCTTTTCCATGGGTAAGAGACAGTCAATTTTGGACTTGTAAGAAATCACAATGGAAACAGTCCCTAACTTCAAATCCTCCCTCTGATGATTACTATCTATCTGATAGTGGATAAACCACTTACCTTCTTCATGCCTCCATTTCCTGATCTAAAAAAAAAATATGGGGAGTTGATCTAGATGACCTCTGAGATCTTTTAGCTTTAATGTATTTTCTTATGATGTGATATTATAATAGATATCCCAAGAAACAGAGATATGGGAGACTTCTGGGGGTGGAGCCAAGATGGCAGAGATCAGACAGGAGTCTCTGTAACCTCCTCTAACCTTCCCTCAAACCAACAACATATGAAGCCTCTAGACTGATTTTGAAGAAAAACAATCCACAATATCTGGAGAACAACAAGATTCTAGAAGAAGATACTCTGGAAGAACTTCAAAACAGGTCTGTCTTAATTGGGCAGTGGGGTGGTCTGCTGAACCCAGACTGCAGCGCAGGGAGACCGGGGCAGGGAGCTGGAGCAGGGAGCTGGAACAGGAGTCGGAACAGGAGAGGGAGCTTTGTGCTTTTCACACACCTGGGAGTCTTCTGCGGGCCTCTTGGAACAATTTGTCCCGATTGTGGGCAGGTGGTTTGCAGGGTCTGCCTTTTGTGGGGGGTAGATTGCGAACCTCTGAACCCCTGATGAGCATTGGACCTAGCTGCCCTTACACAGCACCTTAAAGCAATCAATTAAACAACAAGACTGATCAGCACCTGAAATAACTCAATCAGCAGAACTGCCAAACACCTGAAATAACTCAATCAGCAGAACTGCCCCAGGGCAAATTAAAGCAGCTTTCCCACCTTTGCCTTAAGCAGACCTCACACCTTTAAAAAAAAAGAAAAACCAAAAAGCTCTCACCATAGACAACTTTTATGAGAGAGAGAAGAACAGACCTCAAATCCTGAGGCCCCTAAAGGTAAAGCAACTCTAGAAAAAGCTCCAAAGAGAGACATAAACTGGACTCCATGTCACAAGGCTTTCTTTGAAGATTGCATTAAAGATTTTAAAAGAGAGTTGGAAGAAACATGGGGAAACGAAATGAGATCACTGCAAAATAAAATGGAAAAAATTGGGGGCGGAGCCAAGATGTTGGAGTGAAAAGGTGACTTTCTGCCTCTCCTCCAATCTTCTCTCAAATCAACAATAAAATAAGCCTCTGAACTGATCTTCAAGTCAACGAACTCAGAAATATTTGGGCACGGCTCTCTGGATAACTTCATATCAGGTTAGTCTGACTCGGACAGAGAGATAAATAGATGACGCCTATGTAGGCTGGAAGTGAGGGTGGGACTCAGCTTAGCTCATCCTGGCAGAAATTCCAAACTCCAAACTCCAAATTCCAAACACCTGGAGTTTATCTGGAGTTTGTCTGAGGAATCTATCTGCCAAGGAAAAGTCAGAAACTATACGAACTAAATTACACAAGGATCTCAAGGGGATTAATGAAAAAAAAGGCAGATGAAGGTGGCCTTGCTGTACCAGATCTAAAACTATATTATAAAGCAGCGGTCATCAAAACCATTTGGTACTGGCTAAGAAATAGAGGTCGATCAGTGGCACAGGATAGGATATCAAGACAATCTAGGCAATAACCTTAACAATCTAGTATTCGCTAAACCCAAAGACCCCAGCTTTTGGGATAAATACTCACTATTCGGCAAAAACTGCTGGGAAAATTGGAAACTAGTGTGGAAGAAATTAGGGCTTGACCCATACCTAACACCACATACCAAGATAAGATCTAAATGGGTTCATGATCTAGATATAAAGAGGGACTTTGTAAGCAAGTTAGAGGAATGTAATATAGTTTATCTCTCAGACCTGTGGAGATAGAATAAATTTATGTCCAAAGAAGACCTGGAACTCCTAATTGAACACCAGATGGATAATTTTGATTATAATAAGTTAAAAAGTTTCTGTACAAACAAAACAAATGCAGACAAGATTAGGAGGGAAGCATCAAATTGGGAAATCATCTTTACATTTAATGGTTCTGATAAAGGCCTCATTTCTAAAATATATATAGAGAATTGTCTCATATATATAAGAATTCAAGCCACTCTTCAATAGATAAGTGGTCAAGGGATATGAACAGACAATTTTCAGATGATGAAATTAAAACCATCTCTAGTCATATGAAAAGTTGCTCCAAATCACTATTGATCAGAGAAATGCAAATTAAGACAACTCTGAGGTACCACTACACACCTGTCAGATTGGCTAAAATGACAGGAAAAGATAACGATGAATGTTGGAGGGGATGTGGGAAAACTGGGACACTAATACATTGTTGGTGGAACTGTGAACGGATCCAACCATTCTGGAGAGCAATTTGGAACTATGCTCAAAAAGTTGTCAAACTGTGCATACCCTTTGACCCAGCAGTGTTTCTACTGGGCCTATATCCTAAAGAGATCTTAGAGGAGGGAAAGGGACCCACCTGTGCAAGAATGTTTGTGGCAGCCCTTTTTGTAGTAGCTAGAAACTGGAAACTGAAGGGATGCCCATCAATTGGAGAGTGGCTGAATAAATTATGGTATATGAATGTTATGGAATATTATTGCTCTGTAAGAAACGACCAGCAGGGCGATTTCAGAGAGGCCTGGAGGGACTTGCATGAACTGATGCTGAGTGAAACGAGCAGAACCAGGAGATCATCATACACAGCAACAGCAGTATTACATGATGATCAATTCTTATGGACATGGCTCTCTGAAACAAAGAATTGTCTCAAACTAGTTCCGATTGTTCACTGAAGAAAACCATATACACCCAGAGAGAGGGAAATGAAATATGTGCCACAACGTAATATTTTCATGATCTCTATTGACATTTGCTTGCATTGTGTTGCCTTTCTCTGATTCTTTTTTTTTTCTTGTAGATAGGATTTTTCTTGCATAACTTCTCAAGCATTTCAACATTATTAACATGTAGTGGACTTCCTGCCATCTAGGGGAGGGGAGGGGACTGGGGGTAAAATTTGTAATGGAAAGCTTTGTAAAGATCAATGCTGAGGAACTACCCATATATATGTTATACAAATAAAAAGCTTTAATAAAAAAAAATAAAATAAAAAGCTTTAATAAAATTTTTTAAAAAGTCAATGATTTCCAAAAAATTATATATATATTTGTATATATATATACATACATATATACATATATACACCTATATGTATGTGTGTATTTATATATACATAAAGTTTGGCTCTGTTTCCAGGGTGGGGGGTTTATTGTCCCAAGCTTCAGGGGTTTGTGTAGCTGTTTTCAGAAATCCTTCTAGGAATCTGACCACAAACATGCTTTTCTGCCCTGGAGTTGTTAAGTGTGTCCCTGCCCAGCTGTAATTGTAAGATCTAGTGTGCTGGGTGAGTCTGAGACTCCACTGACTGGGACTGCACTGGGAATCCCACCCTATTGCCACAGACCCTCTCCCCTGACCTTCGGAGTCCTCCCTGCTGTCCCTGAACTGAGAGGTCCAGATGCCTCCAGCACTTATGCACTTTCAGGGGTCCCATCTCACTGACACTGAGTTATGGGTCAACGCTGGGGCTGGACCAGCACAGGGACTGCACACTGGGCTCTAGTTCCACAGGCCTTTTTTTACAACCTTCTACATTCTCTTTGGTGCTTCTGGACTAAGAGATGTGGAAGATATCAGGCCTGCTCTGATTCAGAAGTCTATAACTTCTAGCTACTCATCCTAGTTCTAATCTCTGGGGCACCCCAAATATGAGAACATTTTAAATATTCATATCATATTCATATATGTACTTTGTCCCTTCAGGTGCTCTCTTCTTTATACTAAAGCATCCTTCATCCCATCAGCTATGCTTCATCTGACATTGTTTACAAGCCCTTCATCAATCTGATATCCTTCTACATAATCACTCCAATTTGTCAATGTTCCTCTTAAAATATGTTGCCCACAACTAAATACAATATTTTGTATATTGTCTGAACACTCTTGTCCATGAAGCAGTAGGATTATACCTTTCCTTGGTTTTTACATTATGCTTCTATTAGGAGATCTTTTCTTTACATATTTTTAAAAAAAAAAACTAAGTTTTTTAGGATATTCTCATATTCTTTAGGTCAGGACTTCTGCAAAGTTTGTAAACCCAGCTTCCTTGATATGATTAATACCTAACTAACATGTTTTCAAGTATTCCTGTGAGATGTCCAGTCAATATGAATTGCTTCATTAATTATGTATTAATCAACCCCCATCCTTTCACCACAGATCTTTGTCAATCTGATGTTTACAGAATGCGGGATAAATACTCATCCTCTCTCTATAAGCAGTTGTAGTTTTCTAAGAAAACCAGAATTGTGGAGTTTGATGGAACTTCAGAGATCATCTATTATATTGCATAACTAATAATAACAAATGCTTATATTTTATTATCTGACCAATAATCTGTGCTGCAACATCTAGAGATATATTCATCTAGCTTTTGCTTCTACTACTAGGGAACAGTTCTAATTATGAGGAAGTTCATTACTACTATTTGGCAGCTACAGCTAGGTAGCACAGTGGCTAGAAAGCTGGACCAAGAATCTGGAAGACATGATTCAAATTTGGCTTCAAACTAGTTGTATGAACCTAGGAAAATGACTAAACTCCAATTCCTCATATTTTAAATGAGATAGAGGGAAATAAAAAGGTAAACTATTCCAGTATCTTTGCCCCCACAACAAAACAAAAACCACAAACAGGATCACAAAGAAATGTCTAAAACTGTAAGGAACAACAACAAAATTTTAATAAATGCCATATCCAATGGCCCTAATAAATATCAATGGATTTATTATTTTACAATACTACATTTGTTTCTTTGAATCACTTATGTGCCTGTTTACATGACATATCTAATTTTTGTTGTACTTTGTCATCTTCAGCACTTTTTATATGACCCTGCCCTCTCATTCTCCCACTCCAAAATCTCCTTAACACTGGCAAGGTGGAGTAGATAATACAATTATTAATTCTATAGTTACTTATTCTCTTAATACAAGCTCATGAGAGGAGGAATGAACATCAGACACAAGGATTATGAGACAGAGATAAGTGGACTACCCAGAGCTAAGTCAACTTGCAATTCCAGAAATTCCAGACCTCAATATCTGTCTTTCTGTAGAGGTTCCTTGTCATGACCTTTCCTGCTTTTGAGGAATGGTATTAGTAATGGAGTAACTAAATAGCTTTTTGAAGAGCACAGTGTCTTTGCTAAAACGGTGACTTAGGTACTTGTAAGGCATGGTGTTTTAGTGGATTTTTGAATCCACTACCTAGTCATTCAGTCACTGTACTGAGTCCTTTCCAGGCTCAGCTGCTGAAATGTGCTGGTAATCTGATTTGCTGCCGGACAGCTGCTGCCAGACAGTTCTGGACTGACCACTAAGCTGCTGGGTTGTAGTTGCCAGCCTGGATCAGGAAAGTTGCTCAGCTACTGGGTTGTCCTTAGGGTACCGAGTTTCTGCTAGATGACTCAATTTGCTGAACACTCCAAGCTCAAACTTCAGTGCACAGCTACAATCCACTTCAAGCTTTAGCAACTTCCTAGGCTAGGTGAAAATGTGCTCTCTTTAGTTTGGAACATCACAGTGCTTATTCAGATGGAGAATGACCCAAACTTATGATTTGTAGAAATTTCTTCACTTCCTTCCTTTCTAAATTTCTCATTAACTCCAAATAGGAATCGGGAAATGTCTTGTTTTTCTTGTTCTATAATCTTTCTTTGCTTATAAATCTAAACACTCAATGAGGCATATCATCTTGTCTTATGGTGATCAGTTCCAATTCAATCAGTTCTTCCACCCATATTCCTTGAGGAACTTATATAGATGAGTGGCTATGGATAAAGTCATGAATCAAGCCTATGCCCTGGAGGCAAATTAATTGTTCTCCTGCCCACTTCATAAACAATGGAACTATTTAAATCTGAGGACCATTTTATAGTGGGTAATTTCCCTTTTTAATCTAAAGGCCTCCCCATTTACTTTAAAATGTATCCGGATCTTTAACTTTTGGTGAAGTTTCCCAAGGGCATTCATTTTTACATTTATTATGCTCACATCCAGGTAGTTCCTATCTCCTATACTTCATACCTGTAGAGATGTTTTTTTTTTGTTTGTTTGTTTGTTTGTTTGTTTTTCACAATATTATAGAATTCATTCTTATAGGACGCAAAGACCATGGTTGACTCAACCCTGATATTTGGGTGCTGCAATATGCATGTCCAATGCTACACACAGAAGAAAGTAACTAAAATGATAGAGTCTGGGGCATTGGAAGGAAATCTCATTAAATATTAAATAGAATAAATTTCAAATGGACCTCAGTGTTTGGATTTTGGCATATTAGATTAGATTAGAGTAAAGAAAGATTGGAGGAGGATTTTTTTTTTATTAAAGCTTTTTATTTGTATAACATATGTATGGGTAGTTCCCCAACATTGATCTTTACAAAGCTTTCCATTACAAATTTTACCCCCAGCCCCCTCCCTTCCCCTAGATGGCAGTAAGTCCACTACATGCTAATAATGTTGAAATGTTTGAGAAGTTATGCAAGAAAAATCCTATCTACAAGAAAAAAAAAAGAATCCGAGAAAGGCAACACAATGCAAACAAATGTCAATAGAGATCATGAAAATGTTATGTTGTGGTCCATATTTCATTTCCCTCTCTCTGGGTGTATATGGTTTTCTTCAATGAACAATTGGAACTGGTTTGAGGCAATTCTTTGTTGCAGAGAGCCATGTCCATCAGAATTGATCATCATGTAATACTGTTGTTGCTGTGTATGATGATCTCCTGGTTCTGCTCGTTTCACTCAGCATCAGTTCATGCAAGTCTCTCCAGGCCTCTCTGAAATCGTCCTGCTGGTCGTTTCTTACAGAGCAATAATATTCCATAACATTCATATACCATAATTTATTCAGCCACTCTCCAATTGATGGGCATCCCTTCAGTTTCCAGTTTCTAGCCACCACAAAAAGGGCCGCCACAAACATTCTTGCACATGTGGGGCCCTTTCCGAGGAGGATTTGTTTGTAGCCACTTTATCTCTTGATATTTGTTTTTAGTCGATTATCAGATTTATTTTTGATAAATGGAGTGGTGTACAATTTATAAATTCACCTGCAAATGTCACTCAAGTTAATACTCAGCAGTTGTCTGTCTCATTCATTAAATTGATAAGAACTAGAAGACAAGGATTTTCAGTTGAAGGTCCCTGTTGTCTTTGTGTCATATAAGCCACTATTTAAGGTCAGGCTTAGAAAAAAGGGCACCAAAATTGTCATACCCTATCTCCTTGAGCCTAACAAAGGGATGTTATTGAGATATCCTTCCAAGTAGTTTAAATAGATGTGTCTGGTGACAAAATGAAAACAAATGGAGGAGCTACTGAGATTCACATGAGAGACTCAGCTTCCTGCTGCCTGCAACCCCTTTGGGAGAGACAACCTGGCACTTCCATTCCCCATAATGTATCTGAGTCAGAGGAGGGAGGAAACTGTCAGGATAAGGAGGGGGAAATGGTGTTCCCTGATATTTTTTCAGCACACTATGGGATTTTCTGACATTGCTGAATCCATTAGGGGCCATTATTCAGACTGCTTGAGAGGATGGACTTTTTGACTCCCAAAGGATTCTAAAACACCTCAGCTCCAAAAATACAAGCTGAAACGCATCAATCAATGTACAGGGGTATATCTTCTTTAGGAAAGCCACTGGGAACTCCAATAATATAACAGTTCCACCTTTTTTGCTTTCTCTAACCCTTTAAATTCAAGAGCACCTGAATGGGGCAAATTGAATCTAATGATTTATTTTAGAAGCATTTTTTTTCTTTATACTTTCCTTTTGTCATACAGCTTTTCTGTCTCTCTTCAGCCCATCAGAGTTCCTTTATTTTATTGTGTATGTCTTGTCTTTTCTCTCTTTACCCCTTAGAGATGGAGTCTATCCTATTTTTTGGAGGATTTGTGTAAGAAATCAGAGCATGTGAGATTCTTATCATGTGCTTACAGTTCCCTCATGTGAGAAGTTCTCATACTTTCTATTTTGAACTGATGAAAGGTGGATTGCTTTCTAGCAATGGGACTTGGTTTTCTGACTGAGATTGTTCAGCAGGTCCATTCTTATAACCCTGATGGGTGTCATCACCTTAGAGAATGCCTGCTTGGAATCAAAGAAGCAAAGAGAAAATAAATGAAGGAATGAATCCAGTGAGTTCTTGCTTATGGATGAAAATGAAGCTGTGAGCCTAAAGGTTTCATACTGCAGAGTCCAGTATGCTGCATGTAAGGAAATTATTTTTAAAAGAAATAGAAAAGAAAGCTTAATTCCAAAGGAAAAAACCAAAAGACTTCAACTTGCTCCTTTCTTTGCACAGGTGAGGAAACTACAGGTTTGAAATATTATATATATTGCAAGTATTAACTTATATATTGGTTGGTTTTCACAGGAGCACAGTTATAGTTCAGAAAGGGATCTCACAGGCCACCAAGTTCACACTCTCATTTTAACAGAAGAGAAAATTGAAGAGGTCCACACTGATTAAGTGACTTGTCCATGATCACACAGATCTCAAGTATCAGAGAACAGACAATTAAAGTCATAGGTGAAATTCAAAGCTGGGTCTTCTGAGTCCAGAGCCATGTTCTTTCTACTGCTGAATTCCTTCATTTTCTTCTATTTTTAAGTCTTTTTCATAGGAGAAATTAAATGGGGAAGTGAGAAAATTTGACATATTTAGAAATAAAAGTTATGTAAAATATTAACAAAACATTCCAAAGAGTAAGGGAGAGGAAAAAAAAAAACCGACTTCTGCAATTAGCTTTCATAAAAGAGAATTCTATATCACACATATGCCCTTCTGTCCCTAATTCATTCATGTACCTTACCAACCAACTCTGTGCTTGCTGAACTTATAGATAGAAAAGGAGAATGAGCTGAATAAATAACAAATTTCACTTTATAACATGGTAAAAGTTTATAATATTTTTTTAAATATCAAGTGAGCTATATTAACCTTCCCATAGCATTTGGAAACTCAATTACTTTCTTCTCCTCACTTCACCTTCCTCAAATAAAACAGATCATCTAGGAGGAAAAACCATATTTAAAAAAACTGACCTTTTGGTTGATCCTTTTGTTTCTTTGTAGTTTCACTGTAGACATTTGACTCCCCTTCTTTGAATGATAAGGTATCCAAAGGTATATACCTTGGCATCCAAACTGAAGACTTTTTCAGGATACCCTCCCATGATCTCCAAGGGCATGGGGATCTCTATGCATTTTGAGGGAAAGCCCTAGTTGCTGCCTATGTTAACTTTCTTATTGTATACCTTCCTAACTTCTGGCCAAACAGAATGAATACAAATTTGAGCTTTCTGGGTAGCAAAAAGTGATTTGTGATTAGTATTGCCTCTGCACATGCTGTTGAGACAAGCTCTTTCTATATCTTCATTCTGGTCGTGTTTTTCCCCAACCCAAGTCAGGCAATGTTTTTATGATTATTGTTTAGAATGAGGGAGTAACTTATAGAACCAGTCCTATACTCAGAGAAAAGCAAATTTCTCATAAATAACATGACAGTGACTTCATACATCAACCCCTTTATTTTGTGTTAATTCCAACGTGTAAATGGTAGGTAGCCAGAGCTCTGTTTTTTTTTCTTTTTCTTTTTTTTATTTTTTTATTAAAAGCTTTTTATTTACAAAACATATGAGTGATTTTTCTACATTGACCTTTGCAAAAAACTTTTTTTTCCAAGCTTTTCCCCTCCTTCCCCCAACCCCCACCCCTAGATTACAGGTAATCTAATACATGCTAAATATGATAAATTATATGACAAATCCAATATATGTATACATATCTATACAGTTATCTTACTGCACAAGAAACATCAGATCTAGAAAGAGAGAAGAAAAAAACAACCTAAGAAGGAAAACAAAATGCATGGAAATATTCACAGAAAGAGTTAAAATGCTGTGTTGTGGTTCACACTGAGTTCCCTCAGGCCTCTCTCTGCATGTATATGACTATCTTCATCCCTGAACATTAGGAACTGGTTTGAATCAAATCATTGTTGAAGAGAACCATGTCCATCAGAATTGATCATTGTATAGTCTTGTTGCTGTGTATAATGTTCTCGTGGTTCTGCTGGTTTCACTCAGCATCAGCCCATGCAAGTCTCTCCAGGCCTCTCTGAAATCATCCTGCTGGCCCTTTCTTACCAAACAATAATATTCCATAAGATTCATATACCATAATTTATTCAGCCATTCTCCAATTGATGGGCATCCTTTCAATTTCCAGTTTCTTGCTACTACAAAAAGGGCTGTCACAAACATTTTTGCACTTGTGGGTCCCTTTCCGTCCTTTAAAATCTCTTTGAGATATAGGCCCAGTAGAAACACTGCTGGGTCAAATGGTATGCACAGTTTGATAACTTTTTGAGCATAGTTCCAAATTGCTCTCCAGAATGGTTGGATCCATTCACAGTTCCACCAACAATGTATCAGTGTCCCAGTTTTCCCACATCCCTTCCAACAGTTATCATTATCATTTCCTGTCATTTTAGCCAATCTGACAGGTGTGTAGTGGTATCTCAAAGTTGTCTTAATTTGCATTTCTCTGATCAATAGTGATTTGGAGCACCTTTTCATGTGACTAGAAATAGTTTCAATTTCTTTGTCTGAAAATTGTCTGTTCATATCTTTTGACCATTTATCCATTGGAGATTGGCTCGAATTCTTATATATTTGAGTCAATTCTCTATATATTTTAGAAATGAGGTTTTTATCAGAACCTTTGAATGTAAAAATGTTTTCCCAGTTTACTGCTACCCTTCTAATCTTGTCTGCATTCATTTTGTTTGTACAAAAACTTTTTGACTTGATATAGTCAAACTTATCTATTTTGTGATTAATGATGACCTCTAGTTCTTCTTTGGTTACAAATTCCTTCCCCCCTCCACAGGTCTGAGAGGTAAACCATCCTACATTGTTCTAATTTGTTTATAATATCATTCTTTATGCCTAGATCATGAATCCATTTTGACCTTATCTTGGTATATGGTGTTAGGTGTGGGTCAATGCCTAATTTCTTCCATACTAGTTTCCAATTATCCCAGCAGTTTTTGTCAAATAGTGAGGTTTTATCCCCAAAACCGGGGTCTTTGGGTTTATCAAACCCTAGATTACTATTGTCATTGAGTATTTTGTCCTGTGAACCTAACCTATTCCACTAATCCACTGCTCTATTTCTTAGCCAGTACCAAATGGTTTTGGTGACCACTGCTTTATAATATAGTTTTAGATCTGGTACAGCTAGGCCACCCTCATTTGCATTTTTTTCATTAATTTCTTTGAAATTCTTGACCTTTTGGTTTTCCAGATGAATTTTCTTGTTATTTTTTCTAGGTCAGTTAAATAATTTCTTGGGAGTTTGATTAGTATAGCACTAAATAAATAGATTAGTTTAGGTAATATTGCCATCTTTATTATATTTGCTCTATCTATCCAAGAGCACTTGATGTTTTTCCAATTGTTTAGATCTGACTTTATTTGTGTGGAGAGTGTTTTGTAGTTTTGCTCATATAGATCCTGACTTTCCCTTGGCAGTTATATTCCCAAATATTTTATACTATCGATAGTTATTTTGAATGGAATTTCTCTTTGTATCTCTTGCTGTTGCATTTTGTTGGTTATGTATAAAAATGTTGATGATTTATGTGGACTTATTCTGTATCCTGCAACTTTGCTAAAGTTGTGGATTAATTCTAAAAGTTTTTAGTTGATTCTCTAGGGTTCTCTAAGTAAACCATCATCTCATCTGCAAAGAGTGATAATTTTGTTTCCTCATGACCTACTCTAATTACTTTAGTCTCTTTTTCTTGTCTTATTGCCAAAGCTAGTATTTCTAATACAATATTGAATAGTAATGGTGATAGTGGGCAAACTTGTTTCACCTCCGATCTTATTGGGAATGGTTCCAGTTTATCACCACTACATATTATGTTAGCTGATGGTTTTAAATAGATGCTACTGATTATTTTAAGGAAAAGTCCATTAATTCCTATATTCTCTAGTGTTTTTAATAGGAATGGATATTGGATTTTTTCAAATGCTTTTTCTGCATCTATTGAGATTATCATTTTTTTGTTAATTTGGTTATTGATATAGTCAATTATGTTAATAGTTTTCCTAATATTGAACCATCCCTGCATTCCTGGTATAAATCCTACTAGGTCATGGTGTATTATTCTGGGAATGATTTTCTGTAATCTCTTTGCTAATATTTTATTTAAGATTTTTGCATCAATATTCATTAGGGAAATTGGTGTATAATTTTCTTTTTCTGTTTTTGTTTTACCTGGTTTAGTTATCAGTACCATGTCTGTATCATAAAAGGAGTTTGGTAGGAGTCCTTCATTCCCTATTTTTTCAAATAGTTTATATAATATTGGAGTTAATTGTTCTTTAAATGTTTGGTAGAATTCACATGTAAATCCATCTGGTCCTGGGGATTTTTTCTTAGGGAGTTGATTAATGACTTGTTCTATTTCTTTTTCTAAAATGGGACTATTTAAGTAATTTATTTCCTCTTCTGTTAATCTGGGCAATCTATATTTTTGTACATATTCCTCCATTTCACTTAGGTTATCAAATTTATTGGCATAAAGTTGGGCAAAGTAACTCCTGATTATTGCTCTAATTTCCTCTTCA
>JAJPUD010005895.1:95807-118751 GCA_023553655.1 Myrmecobius fasciatus
ATATATATATATATATATATATATATATATATATACATATATATGCAGTTATCTTGCTGCACAAGAAAAATCTAAAGCCCTGCTTTAACAAAGACTTTAAAGATGAGTAATAGTCTGGGAAAATAAATGAAAACAAACAAACAAAAAGTTTCTGACCATTGAGAGTTTTTATGGTGACAAGGAGGATCAAAACACACACTCAAAAGATGATGACAAAGTTAAAGCTCCTACACTGAAAGTCTCCAAGAAAAGTAAGAATTGTTCTCAGGCCATGGAAAAGCTCAAAAGGGACTTTAAAATCAAGTAAGAGAGAGAGGAAAAATGAGGGAAAGAATTGAGAGAGATGAAAAAGGAAATACAAAAAAAAAATAATGCCTTAAATAAAGAATGCCTTAAAAGCAAAACTGGCCAGTTGGAAAGGAGGTACAAAAGCTCAATGGGAAAATAATTCCTTGAGAAAATATAATTGAGCAAATGGAAACTAATGACTTTATGAGAAATCAAGATACAATAAAGCAAAACTAAAAAAAATGAATTCAAAAATCTTAAAAACAAATGGAAACAATGCTTTGAATGTAACAGACAAAATATTAAATAAATGATTAAATAAGAAAAGATAAAATAGAAAAAAAACTAAAAAAAAAAGAATGGTTAGATCAGTTTGCAACTCCACCAAAAATGCATTAATGTCTGGGATCATATAGACAGGGTAGCTCTTAGATTATGGGTTATATGTTTATCTATGAATATGATACATTTCTGTACAGAATTTAAGTTCTTTGCAGCTAAGGACTGTTTTGGTTTGATCAAAATTCTATTCCTAGGATCTCAAATAGTACTCTAAACACAGTAAAGATTTAAATATCTATTCAGTTAACTTTTGTTGAATTTCTGAAATATCTTAATTTTTTTAAAGATATCAGTCAAAACAAAAAAACATTGAAAGTTCCAGACATTATGTTATACTCTCAAGTATCAGTTTAATGAAGAAAAACAACATATAAATAAACAATGCAATGTAAGATAGATACAAAACAAATATAAAGTGATTTGGAGAGGGGTTAAGAGGCAGGCATTACAAAGGTAAAAGGAAGGATCTTGAACCTATGATCTTTTCCTATGATCAAGAAAAGATCACATGTATAAGACATGAGAAGAGAAAGAAGACAGAGAAAAGGAGTAGAAGAGAGAACTGATGGAATAATAAAGAATTTATTCCCCAAACTTGTTTTTCAGTCATGACTCCAACAATCTCTTCTTGCCTGATTGTTTGACATTCATGGGATTTCAATAAAGGAAGCCTCAATCAATTGTTTGACTCTATCAGGGCATTTGGTATATAGTGGATATCAAATCGATATACATACGTTTGTTGTTCTTTTCATAATCTGCTAAGAGGAAACCTGTTCAATTTTGGCACATCTTCCTTATAGATGCTCTGATTAGTGATATTCTTATCTGCCTACATTTTTATGCCAAATATATTGAGGGGTGCCATTGGGATTCCTACACAAAATGCTTTAATATATATTGAGCATAGGAGAAATATTCTTGGCACAATAATTATCCCAAATAGGCTCAGGAAACCTGTAGCCTTAATCAATCAAATAACTGAGTACTATTTTCAATCATTTATGAGGTGACAGAAATTGTATTATTTGCATTTTTCAATTATATAGGTAAAAATGTGGACATGACCTACAATTGAAAAAGCTAGACATACAGTCCAACAGCCACTTATTATATCTTAAGATGTTAAAGAAAGGGCTTGAATGATTCCTTCTTCCTCCAAATTTGATTATATTTGCTTGGGCACTTTGTAGACAAAGCTTGTGTGCTTACTGATTGTATATAATTTTCCATATAAATATGTCATACTCAAAGTATAATTTTCCATCTGTGCAGCTGTATTGGCTGATATGTGTGGGGAAGTGATAATACATTTATCATATTCAGTACACTAACAAATTTCATGAATCTGGTAATATCACCATATGAGAAGGCTTGTTTGTTTTCTACAATGTACAATTGTGCAGGTGTTACAAGAAAATTAGAAATGAAGGAACAGAAGAGACTAGAACTCATTACTGCTTAAGGAATTGATTTTTCTTTCTCTCCTTTTTTAATTAAACTATTTTCAAATGAAACTCCTGACTGATGGGATCCTCATACAACATACTTTTTTTTTTTTTTTTGGTGGGGTGGGGAATCTTAAGGAGATGAAGAAAAGAAGAAATAACAAAGTTAGTAAGAAAGGAAAACTAGAAGAAATAGCTTTAAGGGAGTCCCTGACAACTGGATATTGCAAAGGAAAAGAGTGGAGAGAAGGAGACAGATGGGGCAAACATAGCCTTGCTCTCTGGGCTGAATTGTGCACTTATTATTCACATGAGGACTAATTTATAAACCCTGCTAGTGTTTATAAACTACACTGTCCTAATGGAAACGAAAACATTAATACAACCAGAGGATTCTTCACTTTCCAGGTTTTAATTAAAATCACAGGCGTTAAGAAGCGAAAGTGTCTTCATGGAATACAAGTCTAATGAAGTATTTCCTTGCACAGCACAAATCTCTGTGTGCAGCCCCAGATTTCTGGCACCAGCCATTTGAATAACCGACCTCCTTGTAACCAGGAGAGTTCTTTCCGAATATTAGAAAAACAAATTATCCTGCAATTTATTTCAAATAAATATACTTGCCAAGTCAGAGCTGGGGAGGGTGGAATAATATTAAGTCACAGGAAAAAAACAGTATAAAAACATGTTAACTTAATTGACTAACTGGAGGCAATAGTGTTTGTACCACATGCCAAGTAGAGAAGCTTGGAAGGGAGAGGAGAGAAAGATAGCAAGGAGAAGAGAGAAACTATGGGAGTGAGATAAAGGCAATGGTAGCAAGAGAGGGAGAAATGAAGAAAGAAGGAAAGCATGGTGGCAGATGGAAGCACACCAGTCAGAAATCAAACCTTGGTGCTACTTGTGTCATCCAATATTGGAGAACAAATGTGCTAAACACTAGAAAGCAAATTGGACTGCAGTTGCACTGCTGGTGTTAATGAGGGGATTCAGCTCTCACATCCCATTTTCATTTAATCTCTTAAGGATGGTTTCTTAAGTTCTACAGAGTCTGGCCAAATTAAGAACTTGGGAAAACCAAGTTGGCTCAAGTTCAGCCTAAACAAGTTAACAAGTAGGAGAAAGCATCTGTAGAATGTATCTAGAAATGTATTCGGATCTTCTATTGGAAGGAATGTGTTCAGTATTTCTGGTGTTTTTTGCTTATCACAATAATAGAAATTCAGTTGTTGATTTAACTTTGATCTCTGTTCTCTTCCTGGTAAAGCATTGTGTTGACCTGTTAATCCTGTGTCAGTTTAGCCAGATTTACTGGAGTTTCTGAATGAATAAGTGAAAAAAAATGAATTAAAAAATATTATTGAGTATTTATTATGTTCAAGGTACTGTGAAAGTGTTAGGGTACAAAAACAAAGTGAGATGGTTTTTACTCTTGGCCATATTATATTACAACATGAGATATAGTACATATAGGGGAATAGTGGCCAAGAATCTGTATTTTGGTTTGGGAAATTGCAAAGATGGTAAGAATAATAGGGCAACCAGTGATGTGTGCCATTTCAACTCAATAACATGATTTGTGTTTTTTCAGAGCTATTGTTGCCTTTTTCTAATAAGACTTGGATTACATTCCATCCCTGAAAACCTGACACAGTGTGTGTGGGCAATAATTTTCTGAGAGAGGGAAAATTCAATTATTTACTTTCACAAACTCCTAGACGCCTTTGTTGAACTACTGCTCAAAGAACCCAAATTGCTGTGAGGAAATACCCTATGACACAGAGAATGGTAGCGGATGCCAGTTTTGTTTTTCCTTTACAGGTCTCCTTTGTTGAGAAAAGAACTGAGAGTTTGTACCATAAAAACCTGAGAAGATGAATGCATGATGATATAAATTAATGGAATCATAGAATATCCAAGCTAGTTGGAATATTAGAAAACATGTTACTCCTCTACTACAGAGAAACAAGCTGAAGTCAAAAAAAATGAAATGCCTTCCCAGAAGTTACATGGCTTAAACCCATATCTCTGAGCTCCCAAAACAGTGGTCTTTTTCACTATTTTATACTTTGCAATTAGAGATGCTACATTTTGCAAAATGCCATAGATGTATTATTATGTATTTTGTAGGGGATTCACTGAGGAAATGACATGCAAGATGAATTATTTTGAATTTTGAGTACTTACTCCTAATATAATAATAAATTTGACATTTTTACATATTGGTGTATCTTAAAGAAATAGTGCAACATAAGTGGTACTTAAATGATCATATTATAAATTTACTCCTTGGAAGAGATCTCATCTTCATTTAATATAACACCATCATTTTATGGATAGGGACCTTTCTTGTAACTTTTAAACTTCATTTCCTTTTATTTTAAGCTTCAAAGTCTTGCTTGAACCTGGTCTTGAGCCTGGCAAATACAGATGACACTTTTTTTTCTCCTTTTGCATAAATGGATATCTTTAATCAAGTCTACTATATTTAAATGATTTACCATGAGTGATATAAGGGACAGACCTTCTGTTAGGATTTGAACCCAGTTGCCTTGGTTTCCATTTAAAGATAGCATCTTTCTACTATACCACCTGTTATCTCAATTTCAAGATAGATTCATTTTTAAAAGTCCATGATATCCTTGTGGATGAAAAGTTAAATATGCTCTAGAGAATAATTATCATTGAATGACTTTAAAGTAGGCTGAAAAAATTGTTCTGGAATAAAGTAGGATACTATCTACTTTCCATATGGTCAGAGGTCTCTGATAGTTCCACAAGATTTTATTACCAATCCTATCCTGACTGGCAACTTTGTCAACAAAGTGGATAAAGGCACAGTACTCATAAAATTTTCAAATGATAAACTTCTAGAAATAAATGACCTGCTGAAACAGGAAGAGGATTTAAGATGACTGGAGAGTTTGTTAAATGGAACCATAGCCAGATTTCTTAAAAATAGCGGATTTCACAAGCATTTAGTTTAGAAAAACTTGAAAAGTTTTACATGAAAAGATCTGAAAGTTTTGACTAACCATAAGTTTAATATAAAACTATGACAACAATTATCTTAGATTAATATTCATGGATAAGCCTGAATGAGACTGATTTTCTATGATGTGTAATATATCATTTAAACAGGTAAAATCTAAAGAAGGAAAGACAAATCATTGAGGAGGTAGCACTGTTGGAATAAATAAAATTCTCATCTAGACTTTTGGATTAGAAGAGCATATAAAGTGAGAAACATATAAAGGATAAAAAGAGGTAAAGGAAGTGGGTGACAAAAGCCAAAAAACAAAAAAAAAAAAAAAGAAAAGGAGGGAAGTGAAAATTCTTGTCAGTCTAAAAATCTGACTTAACATATAATGTTCACACTTTGTAAATGGTTAAATAGGAAAGTAATAAAATGATTAATCTTCAATAGGGAGGACCAATGTTGATATACTATCTCTTCCTGAAGGGGTATTACAAGTAGCATGGGTATGCTAATGGACACCAAAAGAAATTGCAAACAGTAGGTCACAATGGGAATGACAGGGGAAGGAGTTGGAAACTATGTTATTAAGAGATACTAGAGCTCGACCGTAATTCTTTAGTCATGACTCAAGCCATCATGGGGCTTATCCAATGGCTTGCCCCTGCTAGCTTTCAATAGGAACAGTTTTTCCTCTGAATCAGGTTATATATAAGCCAAAAAGTAAACTTATAAACAAAACCCAGACTTTGTTAAGGCATCTATCATATTGTGTGATGTGATGTCTCAATTAATTTGGAAAGAAAGAATAATTTGAAAAAAGAGGAAAATTAAGAAATAAGAGAAGTCTTCATAATCTTCACTATTTTTTTAAGACTTTTGAATTCCAACAATGTCACATATATCCATGCTCAAGCAAAAGTACAGACAATATTACTTAAAAATAACTAGAATTTATATAGTACTTTAAGATTTGTAAGAAACTTTACTATATTATTTCATGTGATTCTCACAGGAAACCTGACATAGGTCCTATTAATCACCTCCATTGTACAAATGAGGAAACTGATCCTGAGAGAAGTTAAATGGCTTACCCAAGGATCACTTATCTAACTTATTAGTGCATAAGGCAGTATTTTAACTCATGGCTTTCTGGCTACAAATCTAACACTTTACACTGTGTCATTTAGCAGCTAGATATTCATTGCAAAGTCAAATTTATGTGATTTTGGTATTAACTATATGTAAAAGTTTGACTACTATTTCTACTATGGTACTGCTATGACTACTCAGGTAGTAAGTAGAATAACCAAGATCATTTTTAGGTAGAAAGAAAACAGTCTCCTGACTTCTTCCTATAGCAACCTCTCTAGATATGGTCTACCACTGAAAGATCAAATGTATGCAGCAAAGGTTGGAGAAAGTGAATGAATAGGAGACACATTTAGAGTGAGACCCAGAATGGATGACAGGTATAAATGGCTTTGAGAAAACACTTTCTTCATCTTTCTATTTCATGCTTGGATGATCTCAACATTTTATGGACCCTCTCATCCCCTATCCCTCCTCCCATAAATGTTTTATGTAATGTCGGTCTATCTGTTGTACCAGCACAATTAGTATGGTAGGCATGCTGCCAACATTTACCCTGAGGACAGGATGGCAAGGCCATAGCTTAGTAGGATAGATAGGAATGATGAGAATACAATCACTTCACCAGCATGAGCTGGGATGGAAACATCACTAGAAAGCAGACAGACCATCAGACAGATAGGCAGGATGGGGTTTATAAAGTGGAGGCAGTTTCTGCCATCCCTGTACAACAGGCTGGGGAAGGAGTGCAGCTCACTTGTCATTCTTGCGGAGTCTCTGGTGGGAGGAACAGAGGTTGGGATTGACACAGCCACCTATCAACCACACCAGAGATGATTGATGAGCCAAAGAAACCAGACAGCAGAGCCCAGCCTCTCACCAGGATCCATTTGTTATTTCCGATCTCTCTCTGTCTCTGTCTCTCCCTCTCTCTCGCTGGAGCTAATCAGTGGTGATAGATGAAGGCAGAAATTCACTCCTTCCTTCAGGCACCCAATTGAATTTTCTATCGTTTGTCACTAGATTTTCCATCCATTTCTCAACTAGTACCGTATTCAAAATAGAAAGAGCCAGAATCTCTGCCCTAAAACTGACTGGGTAACATGATAAAGTCCTGAGGTGTATAAGATAGGATAAAGAAAAGGGCAAAAGAAGAAATATAAAGAATCTGGTTATTTTGCCTTTAGGGGAGTACAAAGTGATTTCCAGAAGGACTCTTTTTCCCCCTGTGGCACAAAAGCAGACAGAGTACTTTGAGTGGCCAAATTCATTGAAAAATGCAAGCATCAAAACAGAGCCAGAAGTGGTGAGGCATGGAGACAATCTGGACCCATCTATGTCTGTATTTGAACCGGATATTACAAAGAGATCTGATCATACTATATTTTTACAGCTCATGAAACCATACCCATGAGCAGTAGGCTTGGTATTTCTAATACCTTACTAATTTGTGAACTTTGTTATATCAGGCTGCAGAAAACTAAAATGATTAACCATGGCTAATATTTGAATTCAGTTTATCAGTAACAACTAACCAGTAAGTAAGAATGTTAAATAGGAATAAGTGTCATGTTTATCTAAAAATAGCTGGAGCAGAATATTGTGTTGTCATATGACTTTTATTTCACTTATAAAGTTATACCTTGTACTTGGGGCTCAAAATATTGGCCCCAGAATTTGCATGCTGCCAACAGAGTCTTCCAAGAATAAGAGAAATTGAAGAATGGGATTCAAATATTCTTTGACAGTGGTCATCTTCACTCCACCTTAGTTTATAAAGTGCCAGAGATGCAACACCAAAGTACAATGATGAATATAGTGATGAAATTGATAATATTACTTTTAAAAAATCTTTGCATTTCTAAAGCTTTTTAAAATTGTAATTAATATGTAGAATCAAAAGTAGGTATATGATAACAGATAAAGAGCTGAGCTGATTTGGATACCAGCAACATCTAAGTTCAAATCCTACCTATGAGAAATACAGGCTGTGACCATGTATTAATTACCTAATCTCTCAGTTTGCTAAGTAACTCTCATGAAATAATAGATTGTAGGAAAGGTGCTCACCTGGATTAGTGGTGGGTGCTTCCTTAATTTCAGCTTCTTTAAAACAGATGAAATTACAAGTTCATCCTATATCTATATATAAAAGAACCATTTACTCTCATTTCATAGAAAAGAAAACAGTGTATTTATATGTTTTCTTGAAAAAGTGTGATTAGGCATTAAATATCATAAAGGACAATAGAAGTCATCTGGAACATCAGAAAATTAAACCGAAATTAATTGCCTCTTAGAAAAGCTACCTATTTGATCAGCATTTTAAGGTCAGATATTCTTTTTAAAAAACAGTTTTGCTGCAAGCTAAGATAGCTTTCCCCCTATCTATAATGAGTGAATTTTTCTAAATGTTCAATGAAGTTGGATATGACCAAATGATTCAGCTATTTTAATTCAGCATGTCCTCTTAATATAGACTCATAAATGAAGGAACTAATATTTTTGGTTCTTAACTCCTTTGTCATCATGTACATAGTATACAGAGAACTTGGGAGGAAACAACAACCACAATAACTGCAACCACAACAACAACAAAAAAAAAACACAAGCACTCATACCTGACACAGAGGACAAGGCATCTTGGAACATTTTTTTCATTTCTGAAGTGACTCCCAAGAAGAACAAATGACATTGACAGAAAAAAATGGAAAACAGAAAAAAAAGGAATTGATTCCCTAAATAACTATAGCACTTTTGTTCTATGAAGAAAAAAAATTGCCAGCAATTTAAAAATTAAACTTTTTAAAAGTGCACATGCAACTTATTAAGAATGTAATACTGGAAAAAATCAATTTGCTACTATAAATTAATAAAAAATGAATAAAGCCCATTGGGAATTGAAATCATTGGCACCTGACATTGTGTTAGCTTATATGCAACATATTCTTTCCTTGACCCAGTTGTGAGCCAGTTTCTGAAGCTGTTTCTCTAAAAATTGCCATATGTGGTCAAGTCTAATAATGGAAACATCCTACCTTTGCTCTGATCATTTTAACTTCTGAAAAGTCCAACCTTATCATTTTATAGATAAGGAAAGAGAAAACTTAACAGGTAAAGTAGTTCCCTTGAAGTCCCACAGCTAATAAGGATCAAAAACAGGTATCCTTACATTAAACACAGTTCTCTTCCCTTTATATCATATAGCTTTGCCTAATGTCTACATTGTCAAATCAATCTTGTGTACCACAATTGATTTCTTACAGTAAGAAATTCTGAACTGATTATAGTATATTCAATCTGATGACCATGTATCACCTGTGTATTGACTAAGCTTCTCAGATGAGTCGTTTTGGGAATAATCAATTCCATTTAACTAATTATGTACACACACACATAATCATTCCATTAATCAAAATAGGAAGCATTAGGGTTTTCTGAAATAAGTGCTAGATGTGACATCAGGAGACTTGACTTCACCCTTAGTTCTGTCAATAATTATCTGTGTTCCATTAGTTGTCACTTACCATTGCTATTCCTTGGTTTGTTTGTTTATTTATTTTAATCCATAAAGTCTTAAGTAAATTATATTATGTGTAAAGACTCTAATATGTCTAAAATATTATGATATTTAAAATATTATAATTCTACTCCAAATTATTCTGATGATCTGCTCGTGTTATCCCAAAGGAACTAAATTATTTCTTTTTTTTCGTATTTTTTTTCATTTTTTATTTTACTTTTTTTTATTAAAGCTTTTTATTTGTATAACATATATATGGGTAGTTCCCCAACATTGATCTTTACAAAGCTTTCCATTACAAATTTTACCCCCAGTCCGCTCCCCTCCCCTAGACGGCAGGAAGTCCACTACATGTTAATGATGTTGAAATGCTTGAGAAGTTATGCAAGAAAAATGCTATCTACAAGAGAAAAAAAAGAATCAGAGAAAGGCAACACAATGCAAGCAAATGTCAATAAAGATCACGAAAATGTTACGTTGTGGTCCATATTTCATTTCCCTCTCTCTGGGTGTATATGGTTTTCTTCATTGAACAATTGGAACTGGTTTGAGACAATTCTTTGTTGCAGAGAGCCAAATGAGCATTATCCTCCAGGGAAGAAGGTGGTCATTCAATGATATAGGTGAATTTCACCTATTTCTAATGAAAAGACCAGATCTGAACAAGAAATTCGACATCCAAACACAGAACTCAAGAGATGCATAAAAAGGTAAAAAGGAAAGGACTCTTGAGAACTTTATTTCTACTAGGGGGATGCTTAAAGTTTGGGGGTATAATTAAGTAGATATTACTTTGATAATATGAAAAAGAGAACTAGAGGGGGAAAGGTTGTCATACTGGGGAAAAGAGGGGAAAAGTGGTAAAAATAAGATCTAAAAAAAAAGGAGGTAAAAACAAGGTAAAATCTCTTGAAGAGGCAAAGAAAACCTAATATAATTGAGAGAAAGAGGGGAGGGAGTTGAGCATTGTTTAAATCTTACTCTCATCAGGTTGGGCTCTAAAAGTGTATATAAGACACTTGATTTCACATAGAAACTTGTCTATTGCTAGAGGGAAGTGGGAGGGAAAGGAGGAAAAGAAAGGGATGAATTATTTCTTAACCCTCAGTTTATTTTTAATTAAATAAAGAGTATTACCCTAAAGGAGCATGGAAAAACAACTCTGATTGTTCAAGAGTCCAAGAATATTTTGTATCTTCTGATTGTCTTTTTCTTTACCATTAGACTCACTCTATCTCATGAAGGAACTAGATAACATACTCAAATAACATGAACATATGATAGCACCATCAGTCAGTTGTTGTTGCCCTAGAGGTACAAATGTTTGGTTAAGTATCGACATTTCATCCTTCATCAATGCTAAAATTTAGCGCAAAGTTCGTACAATAAAGGCTTATGTCTTAGGCCTTTTTCTTATTAATCCTATTACGCATGTTTTTATGAGCTCTCTTAGTTCCTTTCACTCCCTCAGGGGCTTAGCTGCAAATGAGATTTCACATCTCAGTGTAAAATAACCCGAACATTTTTCTATAAAATTAAATAAAAATTCTCCACCCTGGCAGTACATGCCTAGAATCGAATTTCTGGAACCAATGTCTTTCCAAACGCCTCATTGTCTTTGTGCCTTTTTTTTTCTTTTCTTGCACTGAGAAAATTTCTCTTGCGTCCAAATGATTTATTGATTTAGGAAAGTAGAGAACAGTATCTAACAGATACAAAGGGATTGGACAAGTGAGAATTAGGATACTGGGATTTCAAACCTTTCCATTGGTTATTTAGGATTATCACACAGAGATTAGTTACTTGGGTTCTTTCTCTATGGCAGGAAAAAATATTATTTTCTCCCATCTGTCTGAGTATTATTTTCCTCCCTCCTTATTTGACTCTTCTCCATATCTAGACACAAAAATATTCCTTCACAGTTCTTGTTTTAAAAAAATATTTTGTGATCCTAAAAAGCAAAGCAACACAGAATAAAACAAGTCCAGCCTGGGTAAGCTTTGAAAGGTCTCACACTATTTGGGGCTTAAGGAATCAGAGTTTTTGATGCTTATCTTAACCACATACAAATCCCCTTGTCTGCCAGAGTAGTTGGAAAATTTCTAGAGAGAAATATCCACAAGAAGAAAATTTCCTTCTGGGTTATATTTTTGAATTAGGTAGAAACTATTGCAGAAAGAAAAATTTTCATTTTCTTTGAGCTACAGTGTTTCAAATCCCATACCAGAGCAAGAAGCACAAGTACAGCAAAAATACAAAAACAAAACAAAAAAAATTAATTCAAATCAATCAGAGTTGAAAATATAGGTATAGTCTTCATAAAACAGAACTTTCTGAATTGTTTTAGAAATAACTCTGCCAACTCTATTACAACAGCACAGAAGTAAAGAATTAATAATGCAAAATGATGTAAATTTTCATAAAACTGAAAAGGATTATAATCATCAAGTTTACTCCCCTCCCATTTAATAAATAAAGAAACTGAGACCTATAGAGACTTCATTCAAGGAGAAATAGCAGTGGGACTTGAACCCAGATCCTTTCACTCCAGTGACAAATATTTTATTTTATTACCTCACAAACTTCAATATTTTTATTTGTTCATTTTTAAATGAGGAAAGAGAAACAAGGGAAGAATTCTTTACTTAAGTAACTTGTCATGGACTGAAACAAAATTACCACTTATTAAGAATGCCATAGAAGTGTTTCAACTATCAACCAGAGAGATGACCTATAAAATCTTTTCCAGTTCTAGAATTCTAAGATGGAAGTGGCAAGGGGATCTCACTAGTATAAGTTAAACTACATGAAAGAAAAGAATTTCTGGTATATTTTCCCTGGCCTTCATATAATGCCTTGGAAGCTTCAGAATAGACCAGAAAATCATTTCTTCTATCAGGATTCCTGTCTCAAAACAAGGGGAATAGGATTGGTGAGATCATCAATATCCTGGAGAAATCCCTAAAGACTCAGAAAAACATTTAGAGAGTTGTTATTTGGTCCTTTGTCTTAAGCAACTATGGTAAACCCCTTACCTCCACCAAAAAAATTACTACAAAGTTTTCAAATAAAATGAAGTAGATTAATAGTAAGGAACCTAGATTAGAAATGAGATCTAGAAGTCTAATATTCTGCCCCTGGCATCACTGTCAGAAACATTATGAGTATCACAGCAGAGTATGATAGTGACACAAGGCAGATGAGAATCCTCTTGCTTTCTCACAGGCTTCAAAACCCACCATATTCATGAGGGGAAATGAATGTAGATGGTTTAGTTTCCAGAGATATATTTTATTGTAGCCTCCAGAAATGTGTAAATGGCATGTTAGATGAAAGATTTATCTTTATACAGCATGGACTAGGATTGTTATAAGTTTAATAATCATTTTTTTAGTCCAAAGTTGTTTCTATGTTGGCAGGATTTATGGATAGAAGGAAACACTCTGGTACTTTTTTGAGATTTGCCAACTTAAATTCCTATAATTCTATGGTGGAAAAAATCTATCAATATTATCTTCTTTAGAAATATTTTACTGGGGTAAATATAGGACAATTATTTGAGTTCATAACTGGTTTGTGTGTTTTAAGTGCTTATCTGTTCTTTACCAAGGCTAAAACACTTTAAATAAGAGAGATGGTGAGAGAGAGAGACCCATACACAGAGACAGAGACACAGAGAGATACCAGAGATACATACACAGAGATAGACAGAGAAAAACAGAGAGACAAAGAGAGAGACAGAGAAAGACAGAGATAGACAAAGACAGAGACGGAGAGAGAGAAAAACTGCTAATGTAGGCTAATCTCTCATAAGACCAAAAGAAGAGATTCCTATGCCAAGTTAGATACAGTTTAGAAACAAAATAAAATGGAAATGAGAATGCTGTCAGATAATGTTCTCTATTGTATACATGGCTTTAAAGATACAATTTCCTTTCCCACCATTGTATCAAATCTAAACTTCAATACTTGACTTTTGAAATCTTCAGTGATGAAGTACAGTTCCACAAATGCAACCAGATTTCCTATTTTTTCCAACATGTATCTTTCAATGCAATCAAGTCAATGTCCTCATTGCTAGAATAGATCATGGACATTTCTGTTATGGTGCTTTTGTATAAGGTGTTTTCTGACTGCTATGTTATTATACATAAGATAATTCTTGCTTTTAGGAAGTTCACATCTTAACTTAGAGAGACAACTCATATAGGAGGTTTCAGCTGTAAGTCAGATGAAATAGTCTCATGGTCTTTCAGGACACAGCAGCAAAGCAGCTGGTAATCCATCTTCTTTAATGCAATTTCAGTGTCATAACCATTTCTTATGTTGAGCCATTTGTTAATGCCAAGTGCTTTGGTGGTGAGAACTTTAGTTTCCAGGTTTTTAGTCATTTTGCCCATTAAATAGGCAGGGATAGCATATAATCAGTTAGTTGTCTGGGTGTATTTCCATGAGAGTTGGATACCTGGAGGATGGTTGCAAGTGTAAGTATAATTGGTGGACTGTGGAGTACTGCCATTCAGATACCCTGTATCTTTCACATGTCCTACCTTAAGATTAAAGTTGCTCTGAGGATGGACACGGTGGTGGAAGGGTTGGCAGGCCCCTTCACTATGAAGTTGTTCTGCAAAAAGATGGTCATGGGGATGGATGAATCAACTCTATTATTTGCAAAATAAAAGAATCTGTCAAGAAATTCCTGCAAGTTAACTGATTTTTTTCTGTACTCCATAAACTTAGGAATTTGAGTATTCAGTACATATTGAATTTCAGGAATTGGTTTCCCTGGGATGGATAAAGACCTAAAGAAGAGTTATATTGAACGGCATCCTGATGATTTATGTACTCCAAAGATGTTAGAATGTCTTTCTAAATAGAGAGGAAACAATCCATGTGAAGTAGGATTTTTCTATAATGATTCTAAAATTTACTAGACATTAATACATATTTTTTTGTTCTCCATTATAGCATTCTCTTTTCTAGAAACAATTGCCCTCTAGAGGAGACTACACAAATTAAAGGACAATTCAATTCTCTTTGATTTTAAAAGTCTTATTTAAAGAGATGCAGAAAGACATATTAGGAGATGATCCTCAAATTCTAATTTCAGCCTTACTTAGATTAATGACTCTCATGTGAGAAACCAAAGCCAATTCAATCAAGTTCTGGGGAATTCCATGAGGAAACACTTTCCAGTGTCATTCTAGACAACTAAAACAATATATTTTTGAAACATACTGTATTGGGGATGATCTTATTTCCAAAAAACCAATAAACATAAAAAATGGTGCTGTTTGTCAGTGACAATTCAATTCAATAAATATTTCTTAAGCATCTAATCTTTTCAAAGTTTTGGACCTGTTGCTAGGGACATAGCTTTTTGATTTATCCTAGGAGATCCTGTAACTTATATTATAAGAGAGGAAATAAAAAAAACTCAATGGTGAATTAAACAAAGCAATGTATGTAGCTCCATGTGAGAAATGTAAAGTCCTCTTTGTGGGCCAAAGGAGAAAAACACTTTAATTTATGTCATCAGAGAAAAATTCATAATAGAATTTAACCTAGAATTTAAAAGAAAACTAAATGAATCTTGAAAAAAGGAAACAGAAAACTATATTATGTAGAAAGAACATGAGTAAATTTTGAATTATTGTATGTGCTTTTCTCTTTGAATGAGTGTGTGTACATGAGATTAGTTAGTCTGGCTGTGGTTTAGGGTAAAGTAGTTGGGTAGAATGAATATAATATAAAGTAAAAAATAAATTCATACTAACGGATTATAGAGGGCCTTAATGATATCTTGGAACCTTATTAAGTCATCAGTAATAAACTATTGAAGTGTTTAAAGATGACTGATCTGATGGGATCTAAGAATATGAAAGATCATCATGGCAACATTGTAAAAAATGGTTTGGAAGGAAAAGCAAATAGAGGCAAGAAGAACGATGAAGAAGCTAATAATGCATACAGGTAGTGACAAAAATGTGAAGAAGTTCTATATCACGGTGGTTGCAGTGGGAACAGAGAAGAGAGAATCATGAAAAGTATCACCAAGATAGAATCACCAGGATTTGATAAGAAGATATGAAGGAGATTAAAAAGTAAAAAAAAAATAACTGCAAGTTTGAATGCAGGATACTTAGGGACTGGTAACAGCAGTGAGGGAAAGGATGGGTAGATAATGAAGGAAAAATAAGCAGAGGTGAAAATTTTGGAAATGATTAACTTGAGGTCTTGAAGGAACATTCAATTCAAGAGGCAGATCGAAATGATATTCCAGAGCCTTTTTATCATGGTTGGAGGTATCCATGAAGATGTAGGTCTTGCCTGAATAGAAGTGATGGTAGGGTTGAATGAAATGAATTAATAAAAGAATGATGGAGAAATATTGAAAGAAAAGTCATGGGTAGAGGAGGGGCAGGAACTTATATTATACATTAAGTTCATTAATGAGAGCAGCAAGAACCAGAAAGACAGTAGAGAATGGCCAGTTTTAAAGATAGAAGGGTATCAGAAGAGTGTCATCTTGTCAACAATACAACAATGAAACACTGGAGCAGGGAGAGCTTGAAATGTTCAAGACTAAGACCCAGAATCCAACTAGATAGAAGCATGTGGAAAATATGAAGTTGCTTCCAAATTCAAAAAGAGTAGTGAGACGAATGAGAAATCTAACTTGAGACCTTTGCTTTCTGTGTTACTATTTCTTTGAGAAAAGTTAGTAGGAAGAAAGTAAGAAGTTTACTATTGAAGTCTACCTTAATGAAAGGGACAGAATATTACTATAGTATAGGAATGTTTACCAGCATGATTACTCTTATTTTTAAAAATTATTTTCATTTCCAAAGAAAATCCCTGAAAAAGAAAGAAAAATGAGATTTGTATTTATGGGGGAAAATTAGATAAAGAAAAATAGGTTTAAGACAGAATTGCAAGATTAGCAAATAAAAAAAGGTTGAAAATAAACAAATTTCCTGAATTCCCTTTCCCTTTTCATGACTATGTGACCCATCAGGTTGCTATGTTATTGTTTCCTAAAACCTTTTGATAGAATGGCTATTCACTCTCAAAAAGAATAAGGACTTTTCAATTCAATTCTTATATATCCTGACCAATATGAAAGGTAATCTGTGTGTGTGTATGTGTGTGTGTGTGTGTGTGTACTTACACTCATACACATATAATACTGAGAATGAATTTTTTCTGAGATACCTGCACAAGGACCACTTTAGGGGCTGATCACAACTTTATCTTCTCAATTTTCAATCCAGATTGTGGGTCAGATTATATTTTGCTCCTCACTGCTCACCATATTGACATCATATTTAAAGTCTATACTTAATTTGTTTTAGTGCTACTGCATCTCAGCATTCTCAAGCTCAAATAATCCATAGTCTCAAAATATAAATATGTACCTCCCAGTCCTGAACTATGGAGGGCCTTTCCAAATTTGGAGCTCTAATAACCAACTTTCTTTAATACTAGCCAGACCCAGTTAAACTAATTTTATACATTCAAACATTTATAATGGATGATAAGTCATCTCTGATATGACAAATAGTAATAGCTATTAAACCATTTGCCCATCCAATATATCTGATTAATCATGACAAACCATGTGACAAAGACAAACCTCTCAATTTTTTTAAAAGAAAGCTAAGTGAATTGAAAAATAGACTCAACTCAACATCTCTCATTGGTATTAATGAGCCTGATTCCCGCTTTACATATTTCCCAATCAAGGAGAGAAGAAAAAATTCTTGACAGATTCTCCTTATGATTCACCATTCTGTCTAACCTTACTCCTAAATGAAGGAAATTTGGAAATGTATTTTACATAAAAAGCTTAGAGTGGAAAAAGCATGAGCCCTTTATTCAAAAGACCTTGTTTCAGATACTGGTTTGGCTACTTAATGACTTTAGCTAAATTATTTTCTCTCACACAAAGACCTAAATTCCATCAGCTACAAAAAGAGGGAACTGGATTAAGTCATTACCATGTTTCCTTCCAGTCCCAAGCCCTACAGTACTGCATTCTATTGTTCTACACAGGTAGCTACAAAGAGACACAGCTCCATTTCTGATGACATCCTTGTTAGAGTCTTTTACAAGGGGATCTGCAAAAGAAAATCAAGACATCAAGTACCCTAAAATTCAAAACAAGTATCAGACCTAATACACACTAAAAATTCATCTGAATAACATGTTAAAAAACCACTTAGAAATTTTTATGTAAAATATTGGAAACTTTGGAATTAAATATTGGAAAATTATTGGAATTAAAGATAAAAGACAAGTTAAAATTCTGTTTCTAAGATACTTTAGTTATATTTTGTTGTTGCTATTGTGCAGTCATGTCCAGTTCCTTATGACATTATGAACCATATCATGCCAAAATTGTCCATAGGATTATCTTGGCAAATATAATAAAATGAATTTCTATTTTTTTCTCTAATAGATTAAGATAAGCAGAGGTTAAATGACACAGCTAGTAAGTGCCCGAAGCTTTATTTGAACTCAGGTTTTCCAAACTCTAGGCCTAGTGCCACTCAGTTGCTTTTTATTTTCAGACAAATCATTTAACTTATTTGAATTTCAATTTATTTATCTGAAAAATCATAAGAATGTTAGGATCAAAGTTTACTACCTATTTCCTTGTCAAATATGAGGTTCAAATAATTTCATGGGATTTTAGAGCTGGAGTCAGAAAAAAATAGTGATTATCATTGCCAATCTCTTTATTTTACAGTTAAAGGAACTTGCACATTTCAATAGCAGGATCTGAAAACATATCTTTTAATACAAGAAGCCTTACTGTTTCCACTTTACTAATAGTCAATTACCTCCCTCAAAACCACAGGATGATAATGAGGAAACTGTTTTGTAAACTGGAAAGTACCAAATAAATAGAAGAGACATCATCACCTCCATCATCATCCCTACCACCATCAATCATTATATAAAAGCATGGGTTTGCTCTAGCCATAGAATGCATTATGCAATGGTTAACCTTCTGATAAGTCTTGACTCCTTAGGGAGGTTGGACCTTGGATAAGGAGAAGCAGTCATCCACAAGGATCGTTTTCTCTGCCTTTCTAATTTGATAGAAACATCATTTGAGGAAAGCCCAAGTGTAACTGTAAGCAGCCTTCTGAATATTATGGAAGATAACAACTACAAAGCTAAATAAAAATAATCATCCTTGAGGGCACTATAATCTTCTCAGTCACATGAACTGAAACATCAATACAATCTTCAGTTCTTCCCCTTTTTTCATTTGACATATCCAATCATTTGCCAAATCTTATTGATACTACCTCCATCACTTCCCACATACATATCTCACTTCCACTCACATGGCAGCCTTCCAAGTTAAGGTCCCCTTTCCTTTCAAGTATACCATTGGAATAGCTTTTAATTGCCATTTTTGCTATGTTTTCTGAAATTAGTATAAAGTCACCATGTAAAACAGAATTGATGCCATACCTATAGCCTTGTGTTTCATTCAATCAATTAATCCACAATCGTTTACTAAGCATCTATTATACATCATGAACTCTGCAAAGTGTGAGGATAAACAGACACATAAAAACAAATATAGCTCTTGACTGCAAGAAGTGTATAATCTAATGGGAGATGAAAACACACAAAAGAAATTGAAATGCAGACAGAAAAAATAGATGCCTGATTTTGAAGGTATGTTGGAGTATTCTGAAGCAGTCCAAAAAAGAGTAAGCTGGGACATAGGGAGAACTGTGCTGAGGTACCTTTTAAAATAGATACCATGAAGGCCATGTATTGCCCCTCCAGAGAGGAAGAAGACACTGAAGAGAAAACTTTTATTTCCAAAAGTTCTTTTAAATGAGATAGGTTTTTACTTTGATCACATTAGACCTAAATCCATGAATTCATTAATGACATGAATTAATTAAATACCAATGGGCTGGGGGCAGAGCCAAGATGGCAAACTGCAGACAGCATTCTCTGTGAGCTCCTGAGACCATCCCTCAGACCCAGACAAATTGAGCCTCCAAAATGGTTTTTGAGTGAGGGCTCCACCAAACACTTGGAATAGAACGCACTTCTATCAACAATCTATTTTGAAAAAACTCCGGAGAAGGTTAGCCTTAGGGGAATCGGACACTGGTCGCTATCAGACACCAGCCAGGGTGGAAGTCAGGGCTGCGATAGAGGGGTGGATTTTAGCCACCCAGGAAGCCCCTGGGAGACACCTGGGCCACTTTGCTCTGCTTGCAGGCAGGTGCTTTGGCAGATCTGCCTTTGGTAAAGGCTGGATTGAGAGCAGCTGAAAACGTGGTCCTAGTGCAGATCTAGCCCGACCAGCCTCAGACCAGAAGTCAACTCGGCAAACTGCCACAGGGCAAATAGAAACTGCTGCAGTATTCCCTGCTGGTGACTGATACCTCAATTCAAAAGCATGAGTAAGAAGCAGAAGAGAGCTCTCACCATAGACAGCTTTTATGGAGAAAAAGTAGAGAAGTCCCCAGAACCTGAGATTCTGAAAACAATCCCAGATGAAGCCACAAAGGCGGACTTAAGCTGGTCTCCCTTCCAGAAGGCTTACCTGGAAGATTGCATTAAGAATCTCAAAAGAGAGCTAGAAGAAGAATGAGGAAATAAATTGAGATCAGGGCAACAGAGATATCAAAAACTGGAAAATAGGACTGGTGAATTGGAAAAAGAAAATAATTCACTGAAAAACAGAATTGGTGAATTGGAAAAAATCACCAATTCAGTGGAAAATAAAAATGGTGAATTGGAAAAAATCACCAATTCACTGGAAAATAAAAATGGCTAATTGGAAAAACACAACAATTCACTGAAAAACAGAATTGGTGAATTGGAAAAAGACAACAATTCACTGAAAAATAAAATTGGCAAAATGGAAAAAGAGTGCATTGAATCAAGAAAATCAATTGGCCAGCTACAAAAGAAGGTAAAAAAGATAACTGAAGGAAATAATACTTTAAAAATTAAAATTGAACAAATAGAAGTAAATGACTCAATAAGACTTTAAGAATCAAACAAAAGCAAAAAAAATTGAAAAAAAAATAGAAGAAAATATGAAATATCTCCTAGGAAAAACAACTGACTTGGAAAACAGATCCAGGAGAGACAATCTAAGGATTATTGGACTCCCTGAAAGCCACGATGAAAAAAAGAACCTGGATGCTATCTTCCAGGAAATCATGAAAGAGAATTGCCCTGATGTTTTAGAATCAAAAGGCAAAATTGGCATTCACCAATAACCTCCTGAAAGAGACCCCAAAATTAAAACCCCAAGGAATATTGTGGCCAAATTTCAGGACTATCTCACCAAGGAAAGGATATTGCAAGCAGCTAGAAAGAAACAGTTCAAATACTAAGGAACTGTAATTAGAATTACACAAGATCTGTCAGCTTCTACATTAAAGGATCAAAGGGCCTGGAATCAGAGATTCTGAAAGGCAAAAGAACTTGGATTACAGCCAAGAATAAGTTATCCAGCTAGAATGAGCATCATCTTCCAGGGAAGAAGATGGTCATTCAATGATACAGGAGAATTTCACCTGTTTCTAATGAAAAGACCAGATCTGAACAAGAAATTTGACCACCAAATACAGAACTCAAGAGAAGCATAAAAAGGTAAAAAGGAAAGAACTCTTGAGAACTATATTTCTACTATAGGTATCCTTAAAGAATTGGGGTATAATTTGATTTTTCTTTGATAATAATGTAGGAAATTAGAGGTGGAAGAGATACCATACAGAAAAAAGGTGGGGAGGAGGCAAAATAAAGTAAAAATAAAGAAGGTAAAATAAGACAAAATCTCATAAAAAGACGTAGAAGATCTAATATAATTGAGGGAAAGAAGGGAGGGTGATGAGTATTGTGTAAACCTTACTCTCATTAGATTGGACTCTAAGAGAGTATATCAGACACATTTGGCTTCAAAGAAAGGCCTGACCCTCCTTGTGGGAAGGTGGGAGGGAAAGGAGGAAAGAAAAGGGATAAACTAATAAAAGGATTAGGGGAAAGGTATAAAGGGGAGGGAGGGAGGGACTCTAAAGGGGGGAGGACTATTGGTGGAGGTGGTCATCAAAAACAAAGTACTGGGGAGGGGGGAAGGGAGAGAGGGGAAAGGGAAGAGAAAATCATAACTCTGGGTAAATAACATGGCAGGGAATACAGATATAGTTATTTTAACTGTGAATGTGAATGGGATGAACTCTCCCATAAAACGGAAGCGGGTAGCAGACTGGACTAAAAGCCAAAATCCTGCAATATGTTGTTTACAAGAAACACATCTAAAACATAGAGATACATACAGAGTGAAGGTAAAGGGCTACAGCAGAATCTTCTATGCTTCAAGTGAAAAAGGCAGGGGTAGCAATCCTTATCTCGGATAAAGTAAGCAAAAATAGATCTAATTAAAGAGACAATGAAGGAAACTATATTTTACTAAAGGGTACCATAGACAATGAAGCAGTATCAATACTAAACATATATGCACCAAGTGGTATAGCATCCAAATTCCTAGAGGAGAAATTAACAGAGATGTAAGGAGAAATAGACAGTAATAATATACTAGTGGGGGATCTCAACCTTGCTCTCTCAGAATTAGATAAATCAAATCATAAAATCAATAAGAAAGAAGTTAGGGAGGTAAAAAAAAGGCTAGAAAAGTTAGGTATGATAGATCTCTGGAGGAAACTGAACGGTGAAAGAAGGGAGTATACTTTTTTCTCAGGGGTTCATGGAACTTATACAAAAATTGATCATATGTTAGGGCATAAAAACCTCAAAATCAAATGCAGAAAAGCAGAAATAGTAAATGCATCCTTCTCAGATCATGATGCAATAAAACTCACATGTAATATAAGGCCAGGAGAAAATAGACCACAAGTTAATTGGAAATTAAATAATCTAATCCTGAAGAATGAAAGGATGAAAGATCAAATTATAGACATAAATGATAATTTCATTGAGGAAAATGACAATAATGAGACAACATACCAAAATTTGTGGCACACGGCTAAAGCAGTTGTAAGGGGTAATTTTATATCTCTAGATGCTTACTTGTATAAAACAGAGAAAGAGAAGATCAATGAACTGAGCTTACAATTAAAAAGCTAGAAAAAGCCAAATTAAAAACCCTCAATTAAATACAAAATTGGAAATTCTGAAAATTAAAGGGGAGATCAATAAAACTGAAAATAAGAAAACTATTGAATTAATAAATAAAACTAAGAGTTGGTTTTATGAAAAAA
>JAJPUD010005895.1:123751-144458 GCA_023553655.1 Myrmecobius fasciatus
TAGATGCAGAAAAAGCCTTTGATAAAATCCAACACCCATTCCTATTATAAACACTTGAGAGTATAAGAATAAATGGGCTTTTCCTTAAAATGATTAGTAGTATCTACTTAAAACCTTCAGCAAGCATCATATGTAATGGAATCAAACGAGAACCATTCCCAATAAGATCAGGAGTGAAAAAAGGTCAAGTGTTTCAAGAGAATTAATGAAAAAAAAAAGGCTGATGATGATGACTTGCTGTACCAGATCTAAAACTATATCACAAAGCAGTGGTCATCAAAACCATTTGGTCCTGGCTAAGAAATAAAGTAGTTGATCAGTGCAATAGAATAGAATCACAAGACAAACTAGGCCATAACTATAGCAATTTAGTCTTTGATAAACCTAAAGATCCCAGCTTCTGGGATAAGTACTCACTATTTGACTAAAACTGTTGGGAAAAGTGGAAACTAGTGTGGAAGAAATTAGGGCTTGACCCACATCTAACACCACATACCAAGATAAGATCTAAATGGATTCATGATCTCCATATAAAGAGTGATACTATAAATAAATTAGAGGAACGTAATATAGTTTACCTCTCAGACCTATGGAAATGGAATAAATTTATGTCCAAAGAAGAACTGGAACTCTTAATTGAAAACCAGATAGATAACTTTGACTGTATTAAGTTAAAAATTTTTTGTACAAACAAAACCAATGCAGTCAAGATTAGGAGGGAAGCAATAAATTGGGAAATCATCTTTACATTTAAGGGTTCTGATAAAGGTCTCATCTCTAAAATATATAGAGAATTGTCTCATATTTATAAAAATTCAAGCCATTCTTCAATTGATAAATGGTCAAAGGATATGAACAGACAATTTTCAGAGGATGAAATTAAAACTATTTGTAGTCATATGAAAAGGTGCTCCAAATCACTGTTGATCAGAGAAATGCAAATCAAGACAACCCTGAGGTACCACTACACAGCTGTCAGATTGGCTAAAATGACAGGAAAAGTTAATGATGAATGTTGGAGGGGATGTGGGAGAGCTGGGACACTGATGCATTGTTGGTGGAGCTGTGAACGGATACAGCCATTCTGAAGAGCAATTTGGAACTATGCTCAAAAAGTTATCAAACTGTGTATATCCTTTGATCCAGCAGCATTTCTATTGGGCTTATATCCCAAAGAAATCATAAAGGAAGGAAAGGGCCCCACATGTGCAAGAATGTTTGTGGCAGCCCTTTTTGTAGTGGCTATAAACTGGAAACTGAATAGATGCCCTTCAATTGGAGAATGGCTGAACAAATTATGGTATATGAATATTATGGAATATTATTGTTCTGTAAGAAATGACCAGCAGGACGATTTCAGAGAGACCTGGAGAGACTTGCATGAACTGATGCTGAGTGAAATGAGCAGAACCAGGAGATCATTATACACGGCAACAACAATACTATATGATGATCAATTCTGATGGACATGGCTTTCTTCAACAATGAAACGTTTCAAACCACTTCCAATTGTTCAGTGAAGAAAGCCATATACACCCAGAGAGAGGGATGTGAAATGTGGACCACAACATAACATTCTCATACTCTTGATTGATGTTTGCTTACATTGTGTTTCCTTTATCTGATATGATTTCTGTGTAGATACGATTTTTCTTGCACAACAATGATAAGTTTGGAAATATGTATACATATGTTCGATTTGCTAAATATTTTACCATAATTAACACATAGTGGATATCCTGCCATCTAGGGGAGGGGTGGGGAGTTGGGGGGAAAAATTTGTAACAGAAAGCTATGTAAGGGTTAATGTTGAACAATTATCCATACATATGTTTTGCAAATAAAATAAAATTTAAAAAATAATGAAAATAAAAAAGAGAAAAGTAAAAAAAATACCAATGGGCACATTTTCAACTGAAATATGGGTTTTTAGAGGAGGGAAGAACTTGTGGAAATATATAGGGAGTTATAGTTTGATTATCTTAATTTTGAAGTGACAATGAGATATGCAATTAAGAATGTGCCAATCCTTCCAAATCACCAAGGCTTATAACTTTGGATTCATTCTTAACATCTTGCTCTCCCTTACCACATCCTATCCCATCAATGTAAAATCAGTTATGGAATTCCATTGATTGTAGTCTCATAAAATACCCTGCATCTGGCTCCTTCTTCTACTCTTCCCCAATTCAGACATTTATCACCTCCTGTTTGTACTACTCCAATAGTTTAATATTTAGTATCTCTCCTTCCATTCTGTCCTTTTCTCTAAGTCATCCTGCACACTACTGAAAAAGTCTTAAAACATAAAACTAACTGTGGCATTTCTTTTCTTAAAAATTTCAATGGTTCTATATTTCCTCTTTTATTTATTTATTTGTTTGTTTTTTATTAAAGCTTTTTATTTACAAAACATACGTGTGAGTAAATGTTTCAACACTGACCCTTACAAAACTTTCTATTATAAATTTTTCCCTCCTTCCCCCACCCCCTCCCTTAGTTGGCAAGTAGTTCAATACATGTAAACTATGTTAAAATATGATAAATCCAATATATGTATACATATTTATACAGTTATCTTGCTGCACAAGAAAAAATTGGATCTAGAAAGAATAAAAAAGCCTGAGAAGGAAAACAAAATGAAAGTAAACATCAATAGGAAATGTAAAAATGCTATGTTGTGGTCTACACTCAGATCCCACAGGCTTCTCCCTGGGTATATATAGCTTTTTTCATCACTAAACAATAGGAACTGTTGTGAATTATCTCATTGTTGAAGAGAGCCATGTCCATCAGAACTAATCATTGTATGGTCTTGTTGTTGCCATATATAATGATCTCCTGGTTCTGCTCATTTCACTTAGCACCAGTTCATGTAAGTCTCTACAGGCCTCTCTGAAAGGTTCTCTTATTTTCTCTAGCATAAATACAAAAGTTTTAACCTGATATTAAAAGTTTTTCATATTTTACCCTCCACCTACATTCCTAGTAATATTTCAAATTATTCCTTTTCATGTAGTCTCTATTTCAGGAAAAGTGAACTACTAGCTTTATACCACAGATGCCATTCTATCTTACAATTACCTGATTCTTTTGCTGGTATATCCTCTATATCTAGAATATACTCCCTTCTCACTATTACCCTGAAGAATCCCTTCATTCCTTAAAAGCACAATTCAGCTGTCAGGTCATAGTTTGACCTTTCCTAATTTTCTTAGTTACAATTATGAAATGTTTTTTGCATTACTTTTAATATACTTTGAGTTAGCTTTTTATCTAAATATTGTGTATCTCCTACAAAACTTAACCTCCTTGAAAGCAAGTACAATTTTGTTTCATTATTTTTAGTCCCATAACCTATGACAAGGGATTTCATATAGTATAATTATTAATCGCAATTAGGCTCTTAATAACTTTTTGTTAAATTAAATTGGTCAATCCTGTAATTCTAAGCATATAAAGTGATAGAAAATATTACATCATACACTTTGGTTCCATTCAATGTCTCACTGTTAGATATATACCTACTTCAAGAGAAGAGGAAGTCAAGTACATTGATATGATATTTTGTTTAAAAACCAAGTAATTAAATTAATTCCTTTTCTAATTGTTTAAAAGTCATGAGGACTGTGACAGGCCAAAATCATATAAAACCTTAGGCTAAACAAACATGGTTTGATGATGATCTCTAGCTAGCGAATGTAACTCACTATGTCAAACAGACAGAGCTGTACTGAGGGAGATCCAAACTCTATCAAAATGATTTATTCTGTCAACTAAGCTGGCCCTAAAAGACTTAAGATCTTAAGACCAATATAAGCTTCAAGATTGTTTAAACCAGGGAATCCAATGTTGCCTGTGGCAAAGGACATTGTGTTGTCAATTCGTGAGGATAAAGCTGTGAGAGACTTGATACTTTCCCCCTCTTATCTACTAAGAGTATACCAGGAATTTGAGACATACTTCTAAAGTAAAGAAAAAGTTCATAGATTATATCCTAGTATGTTGGTAAGATATAAAGCTGAACTATGAAATCTTGAATTCCTTTCAGAATTTGATTGATTTTAAAAGTTAGATAGAACTTTAGATATTTCATTCAAATGTTTCATTTTCCAGATGTGGAAAATAAGTCTCACTAACATGTAGTACTTTGGTAAACACCACTTGTCTCCTAAGTGGCAGAAAATAAATGAAACCTATTCTTCTCACTTTCAGTCCACTGTCTTCAGCCCTCTATGATTGCCTTATCTGAGCATTGTGCTATTTATATGCATTGGCAACATTTAAATAAAACAGAAAAAATTAATGTGAATAGATCTCTGACTGAACATTTCTTCACATGTCATAAATATTATCCATGAACCTATTATAGGAAGAAAAGTAGCTATTTGTGATTAACTGAACTTTTCTCAGCAAACAAAAATTATATATAGTATGTCAAGCATCAACAATATGAGAACAAGGTAAAGTTATTGAAATCTGGTAACTACAGATCTAGTGGACTAAAATATTTTCTGTATGCTAATAGAACATCTGGATGAAAAGGGAAAGTCCATTTAAGCATCCTGTTCCTTATCTTCCTGAAGTCTTAGTATCAGCATCTAAGAATTAGATGTTTCAAGACTTAAAACTGGAATGTGAATCCTAACCAATAGGCACGAAAACTTCAGCCCTTTAGAATCAAAATATTATTTCTAAACTTTTTTTTTGTTTATCCAGAATCTTCCATTTATAAATAGAAAGGGTATTTTTATGTGATCTCCATATTCTTCAATCATCCCCTCTATGCCCCTTCAAAGATTGTCCATACATGCAGAGAATTAGCACACTATGTCCTAAATATTTGGTAATGGAAGGGAAAATATATGTCTGCTTAGGTCTCTTTAGTGGCATCTTTCCTTTTTTTGCTTCTCTAAGAAAATTCAAAGGTAGTACAATTGGAAAACAGAATGTATAATGCTATACATCTGGAACTCTATCCTAGATATATTTGACAAACCTCCTTTGACCTTGTCAAGCACCTATAATGGAGAATATCCAGTTGAATATAGTGATTATATGCTGGAGATCTTTTCCCCATACCTTAGCTGAAGGTCAAAGATTAAAGTATTTAGAACTAGCCCAAACATCATTATTTATGATTAAGGAAACCCTGGACTGATGATGATGATGATGATGATGATGATGATGATGATGGTGGTGATGATGATAGCAATAATAACTGGGATTTATATTGTGTTTTAATGTTCACAAAATATCTGGGTAGTATTATTTAATATAACTTTTACAGCAACCTTGCAATGTAGGTATTATTGTCCTCAATTTATAAATGAAGAAATGTAAGCACAGAAAAGTTACATGACTTGCCCGATATCGCACAGCTAGTAAATGTTTGAGACTGGATTTGAACTCCAGTCTTTTTTGCTCCAATTCAAAAATATATGTACTAGTCAACACAAAGTCACAAAAGAATTAAATTGTATAATATTAGAAATGAAAAAAATAATTCACTGGTGATCAGATCCAATGTTTTTTTTTCTATAAATATTTGATCTTGCTTTCCAACTCAAGCCCTTAATTTCAAATTAAGTGTTCTTTTTACTTCACTGCAATAACTTTCATTTTTTTTTCTTTAAAATGGCACACTTGGGCAGCTAGATGGCTCAGTGGATGGAGAGCTGGCCCTGAAGTCAGGGAGACCTGAGTTCAAATCCAGCCTCAGACACTTAATAATTACTAGCTGTGTGACCCTAGGCAAGTCACTTGACCCCAATTGCCTCAGCAAAAAAAAAAAAAATTTAAAAAAAAAATTTAAATAAAAAAATAAAAATGGCACACTTTTCAGCAAATGAATTGGAAAGTTGAGTTTGTCATAAAGGGCAACTTACCCCCTCCCCCCATCCCAATCTATTTTTTTCCTCCAAATATCTTTAATCAACCTAGAAGTGTAAATGACTCTCAAAAAATGTCAATGCTTTGCCTGGCTTATTTATCCAACAATATCATGTCACAATAGGGACCCTTTATGGAGCAGTTGTTTGAGGGAGAATACAGGAAATTTCATTAACAAAGGAAAGAAAAAGCTTCACATAACAATAACAAAAAGTAATTAATAACCCCTCGTTTATTCCCTGATCAGTTTTAGAATAGACTTCTAGCTGATAGATAGATAGATAGATGACAAATAGATAGATATTCATTTAAAGGGAATTCGATAGACCTGCTGACTATTAAAAGAGTCAGAACTATAATTCTCCATCTCTTATGCAGAGGCCAACTAAATGAATGTTTTTTTTAAAACCTAAGATAAGGATATATATAATTTACACGGTGATGTATCACAGTTTGCTCAGCTAGCAAAGGTAAGTAAACAAGCAAAATTGTCAGTATGTCAGTGGAAAACGAGGGTGGAGCTGGGATCAGAAAGCAGATTTGTCACATTTCAAATCTTTAGAAAATGTAGGCAAAATACCAGGAAGATGCAAATTTAAATCTTTAAAGTAAACACAAAAGATTTCTCCATGCACATGTATTTAGCTTTACTTATTTCATTTCTTTTTAAATTTGCCCCAGTCCTGTATTCACATTTTCTCTTAATCTGTAGCTACTCAAAGCCCAAACATCTGGATCAAGAATGAAACATCATTTAAACACCTGGATCTGCTGCCTCTGTAATAACAAACATCCGAATATTTGGGAACATCTGAATGCCTGGGGCCACACAGATGCTTGATGTCATGAAAATAAAAGGTCCTGATAAGACATCCATCCTCTATATATGTCCAGCACTTTCTGGTCTTTCTTTCTTTGTTCATGACATTTCTGTGCCTGGAAACTACCATCTATATCAAACTTTAATGACTCCACAGAAACTTTAAAGCCTAAGTGAATATCATATTGCCCCCCAAACTCTCTCATCCCAGGCATTTATCTTTTATTTAGCTTTAGCTTTGTATCAGGACATTTGTATCTGCAGAACATTTTCTCTCTATGAAAATTTTCTGGGCCATGTAATTTGGCATGATGATCCCAGCTTTATCTTCTTACCCCTCACTATCACTCCTTGCTTCCCATTGCTATGGCACTTGTCTCTAAGGTTCATTTATCCATTGTTTTTGTGTTTTTAAGTCATTTTTAGGCATGTCTGATTTTTTGCACACCCATTTGATATTTTCTTAGCAAAGATACTGGTGTGGTTTGCCATTTCCTTTTCTAGCTCATTTTACAGATGAGTAAATTGAAGCAAACAGAATAGTGTGACTTTTCTAGGGTCACACAGCTAGTAAGTGTTAGAAGTGAGATTCAAACTCAGGAAAATGAAACTTTTTGACCCCAAGCCTGATACTCTATTTTCTGTGCCAACTATGTGCCTTCCCACTCACTCTGTAGTTCTCCATTAATTATCTCAGCCTCTTTTCAGGATGGGAATGCATGAGTTAGGAGCTACTGACTGAATAAGCCACATTCTATTTGTCTCTGGATGATGGGTCTTTCCCTATTCAATTGCAAAGGCATGGACTATCATTGCAGTTGTCCTCGCCCCTCCAGCCTAAGCTGAACTTGGTAAGTTCAAGAATTTCAGCTCTGGTTTTCCTTGACTTTCTAGCTGATAAACAGCCTTTCCCCTCTGAGACTTCAAATAGTATTTTGTCTGGCATTTTAATGCTCTTATATGTTATTTGGTGCTACATTTAGTTTTGCATATATTTCATATCTCTTTACTAGACTTTACATTCCTTGAAAGCTGGAATTATTGTGTATCTAAATTGCAAAACACTTCCCATATCTGGCTCATAGCTCTATACATTCTCAGATTTTGACAGGGATTAGGCCTGGACTTTGATTTCATTAAGGAGCACCCAGGTGAGGAAATTCCCTCTACCAATGCATGAGGACACCTTTTCTACAATATTAGAGGTGGGTAACTAGAAGACAAAAATATCTAGTGACTTGTGCAAGATCACCAAACTAGTGTACGTCAGAACAGCACTTTAACCTATGTCTTACAGCCTTAAGATAAAGCCTGTTCTGTAAGTAGATATTTACTAAATTGAATTGAATTATCAGTTTAACTTTTTATTTTTGAAGTATTGGGGGAATATAGCACAATAAGGATAATCAGGGAGAAACCCATCTCAATTTGTTCCAGCTGTACAATGTATAATGAATGGTATACACTGCAGACAGTTAAGACTATAAGCATTTATTAAGTGTTCACTGCCTCCCATGCCCTTAGGATTCAAATATACATACATACTTGTACACATATAAATATATATTTGTGTGTGTTTCTTGAACTCAAGGACCTAATATTCCAATAAGTGAGACAGCATACAAAAATTATATACATGTAAGAAAAATACAGTATAATGGAAAGCAAAAACATAGGCAAGGCCTAGGAGTATTTATAGACTGGGAAGACCCTCCTACAGAAAGTGGTATGTAAACTGAGTCTAGAAAGAAGTCAGAGAAGCCAAAAATGGATATGAAGAGGGATAGAATTCTAGGCATTAAAAAAAACTAGTAAAAAGAAAAGAGGGAGGTGGAGTGCCATGTGTAAAGGATAGTAAGAAATCAAGAGTAGCTAAGAATACACAGATTGGAAAAAAATATAAGGAAACTGGAAAGGGAAGAAAAAATGATATTTTGAAGATATATAAATGCCATTAGAATTTATGTTGATACTGAATTTAATAGGGACACTGTGGGTTTTATTGAACAAAAAGAATAATATAGTCAGGCCTGACTTTTGTGGAGATTATTTTGGCAACTAATGGTGTAGGGAGAGACTTCAGACAGGGAGAGCATCCACAGGCTCTTGGTATTGCAGGTATGGGGTAATGAGTGAGATCCACTCATTAGGATGGCTATGTGAGTAGAGAAAAGGGAAAGATGTGAAGACAGAAATAGCATGATTTAGAAATCAAATGAATACCTGGATTATGCCTGGATCTGGAACATATCTGAGTCTTGACTCTATTTGCTAATACTTGTGCCCTGGCCCTTTTTGGTGAACCATGTATGCTATCTTAACACTGGTGTAGGAGGCAGGGGACAAAGTACCACTCAGGGTTTGTTCCATCATATCAAGGTATCAAGACTTTAGCACTGAGCCACACTTTGTGTACACACACATAGACACACAAGTGTGTATGTTATATGCATTTATATGTATGTGAATATACAATTTGTGTATATATGTAGATAATGTAGATACACCCATATATAAATATACACAAATATGCTATATACAATTCATAGATATATAGATATTTAGCTATAGCAAGATATGTGATTTGCTCTTTCTTTTTGTTTGTTTGTTTGGTTTTATTTTATTTTGCCTTCATTTTACCTATTTTACTTGTTTTTTCATTTTCTACCTTTGGTTAATTTAACAGAACTTTTTTTTTCTTCTTTTCTGCTGACTCTGTCTCTCCCCTTATAGCTTCACATTGTAGGATCTATTCTTCTTTTCACCACTGAATTCACTGTCCCTGGCTAACTGCCCCTTCTCTCCTTTCAACACACCCCCTCCCTGCTGTCAGCACACTTGCCATTATGTCCCCCCTTCTTCAACTCAATCATTTAGCCAAGTTCCCAGATTAGCCACGCTTGCTTCCCACAAGCACATGTTGTGAGAAGAGGAAGGAACAAAGAAAAAGCAAAAAAGAATTCCCCCTTACCACACTGCCACTGAGTTCTGGGCAGCTAACATTTCTTTCTCTTCATTAGAAAATTATGGTAGGATGAGGTTGGGAAATGGAGCTGGAGCACTTTCCAATCAATAGCCTTCTATGTTGGATTCTTTGCTGCCTTTGGGAGGGCAGGTGAAGGAGACTTGTGACAAGATTTTCCTATTACACAGAGCAGACCTAAGAGGACTGTGCAATTTGCCTTATATTTTAATAAACTAGGAGTTGGTTTATGGACAGTATAAACAGACATAAATCTATAGTTTCTCATTGATTAAATAATTAAACATAAACCATGTGTAAATTACTATTTCCTATGCAGTGTGAATTCTGTAAACTTAATTTTTCACACAATGTAAGCCTTCTCCACATGAACATTTCTCAAATGGATTTTCATGTTCTCCGGGCTCTGATGCATGAATCTCTTCTTCTGGGCCAATGCTTCAAGAGCAGTCTGTGACTGTCAGATTTCTTTGCTCACAGCTTTAGTTACCATAGCTTCTCATTCTTTCATTTTGTTTTCATTTTCCCCCACAGAGAAATGTACAATAAGCCCTCTGTTCTCTTTGCTTCCCTGTTACTGATTTAAAGTTGACCTACAAAATGATAGAAGTTGAGCTTGGTAGTAAGTATTGAATGAGGAGCTGGCCCAAGGAGGAGGTCAGCTCACTTGGAATCTGGCTAGACCTACACATGTAAAAGAAAGTGGAAATAAGAGAAAATTCTAACAGAAGTTTCTGTCTGAAATAGGTGAAGGAGGCTAAGAATAATTACTTTTGGTAAAATTATCAATATTATTACCCTGAGGTTCTAGATCACTTAGAAAGTATAATGGAGATCTAGCATTTGCAAAGAACCAAAATCATTTGACAATACTAATTTATTAAGCATCACTCCCTTTTAGAACTTATTGTTAACTTGTATCACATAAGAATTTCTAAACCTTTCCTGAATTGCTTTCTGGTAAGCTTGACTAAAATGTTAGAATCATTCATTGTTTCTAAATTTTAGTTAAATAAAAAGGTTGTTAGTAAGGACAATAAAATTATGGAGTCAAAGAGGTTTGTCTTTACTTTTGTCATTTTACCCCTTTCTGAATTCCCTCCACCCCCATAGTGCACCCTTCTCTCCAACTTCCCAAAAGGCAGGTTCTAAGTTCCATGCTTTCCCTAATCCATTTCTGATGATGTGTCTCATTATTTTGTATTTTAAAAATATTCCTTTAATAAAATGCAAACACTTGCACAGAAGAATGAAATGAACCATAAAAACAGTTTCATGATAACAGGCTTATCTACATGTAATAACACACTCTAATGTGAGATAATACTGAAGAGTGTGTGTGGGGGAACAAAACAGGCATAGAAATGAGTAAATGTGTGATTTAGTCTCAATTCCAATACTTAACACCTAATATAATTTGACTTCTCTGCTATCAGTTTGCCCATCTGTTGAATGAAATGTACTAAGGTACTGAACTAGATGATCTCTAAGGTCCCCATCCAGCTCTATTATCCTTTTAAATAAGTTAGTAGTACTTAGGCTACTAACCTAGGAATATCAATAAAGTAAATGTTTCATCATCTCTTCATCCTGCTCCATTTCATCCCTTACTTAATAAATTTTGGATTTTGTCCATTTGTCTGGCATCCCCACTCCCCTAGCTGAGCTTTTAACACTCACATCTCTCTCAAACCTGTTCTGATTCCTATTTTTTGCCTTTCCTTATCTAAATATCTCTCTATAATCTGAATTTTAAAGCAGTTAACCCATTAGGGTTTCATTAGATTACAATCCAGTTAAAATACAGCATTATAAACACTATTCACAAATTTTGAAGGAGTGTTGGTGTGTAAGATAAGAGGGGAGGTCACATTTGTTGCATATGCACTGCAGTGTGTGTGTGTGTGTGTGTGTGTGTGCTGACAATATTATATTTGCTTATTTGGTCATCCCATAGAAGGCAGGGTACCATCAAATTTTTTACTCTTTTCATAATCATTTTGCTACTAGGTACTCAAAAGTCAAATGTTCCAGGAATTTTGTTTCCTTGGATACCATTCAGGGATATGACCAATCTTTCATAATCTAATATGCTCTTATATTCTCTCTTTCTAATAATTTCCCTGGTTGCATCTCATCTTCTCCCTAGAAACTGCTTGATCTTAAAACATTTAATGTTTTACTTTCTCCTTTTTTGCCTATCACATGTTTCATTCCATAACACTTTAGGATAAAGTGTTTTATCACTAAATAGTTGAATACTATATTTCTCTGAGATGATACAGTTAACTATTTAACTTTTCACTTAAAAAAAGTCTTTTTTCCATTCATACACACAAACACACAAAAGTCTACATGCACTTATTAAATGCTTACTGTGTGCTAAGGTATGAGAAGAACACACAGTTCTAAATCTAAAAGAATGGCAATTAAGCTTGGAAAACAAGATGAGATTATAAAACAATTAGAGAATAATATTATGCAGAACATAATTAAATACTAAAAATGTCTTCTCCATCATTAGCACAAAAATGTCTTGACTACTGCTTTCACATTACTCCTGCTAATGGTTAATTCTTCCCACTTCTGAAAGATTATTTACAACCAGACCATGTTCTCGTTGGCATGGCTGATTTCATTATGATGAATCCTCTTTGTCAGGCTGTATCATTATATAGGCAGAGTTACATGTGTCACAGAGAACAGAAATTTCACTTTTACCCCATTAAGCTGGCCATAGGTTAGATAGATTGTTTTCTATACTTTTTTAATGCACAGAGTTGGATGCTCTACAATATTTCCTCAATATTTAAATCTTGCTAGAAATGCTTTGTGTAATCATGGAACAGAGGATTTAGCTTGTTTTGTCTGCTTGCCTCTGGTAATAATAACTAACCTGTAATTAGGGATTAATATTGAATCTAACAAAACTCCTTAGCCTTCTTAACTAATGAGTGTACAGATTCCAATTCAATATCAAATGATATTAACTAAGTTTAAATAAGTTAGTAGTACTTAGGTTACTAACCTAGGAATATCAATAAAGTAAATGTTTCATCATCTCTTCATCCTGCTCCATTTCATCCCTTACTTAATAAATTTTGGATTTTGTCCATTTATCTGGCATCCCCACTCCCCTAGCTGAGCTTTTAACACTCACATCTCTCTCAAACCTGTTCTGATTCCTATTTTTTGCCTTTCCTTATCTAAATATCTCTCTATAATCTGAATTTTAAAGCAGTTGACCCATTAGGGTTTCATTAAATAGATACAATCCAGTTAAAATACAGCATTATAAACACTATATATACTACATATAAATACATATACATACATATGCATATACATGCTATATAGTAGTGTTTAACAACAGGTTTCAGAGTAATTCAGGATTATTCCATTACATCCATTCTTCAATATTTGTTTTCTTTTTCTTGAGATAAATTTACTCCATTCATAATACAATCTGCTCATACCCATTTGTATTATCCAATACCATTTAGGTAATTTAGCCACACCCACAATGATTTTAATGGCTCACTCCAGAGGTATATAGAAGCACCAATTTGGAGCTTTAAGGGCATTTAAAAATAATTTAGTTTAATTTTCCTTATTTTACAAATAAGTAAACTAAAATATATGATAATTAATTAATTTGCTTTATTGTAGGAAAGGAATAGTTAGTAAGATGGTAGTAAGAGAGCTTGAATTTAAAAATATGTTCTCTGACAATAGGATCTCAAAAAAGATCCTGTGGTACTTTTCAATGTGCTTGGCCATTCATGACATTTAATTCCAACCCTAGCTCCTTTCATTAATTCCACAAACATTAATATTCTTATTAAACCTCATAGTTCCTCACCCTTCTCAACCCAACCACCTCCTTTCTATGTAACTGCAAGCATACTCTTGTATGGTCACACCTGGCACCTCATAACAATAAGTTCATAGTGTAAATATTTGATACTGTTTACTCCAAAATCAACCTCCTATTTCCATTTCTTACACATAGAGTAAGTTTATTCTTTACTCTCATTATGAATTTTAGTTCCTTCTTTTTCTTATAGTCTCTTTTCCCAATTCTGGTTTTATATGGCTGCATTCTCTATGAGATCAAATGAGAAAACATTACTTAAAGTTCTTTACAGCCACAAGTAGTAACTAACCCTTGTGATCTTGTTACTGTGGAAGCTAAGCCTGGTAAATCATGTGAGTTCAGGAATTCTGGCTGTTTATCTGAAGTTAAGCTAGTATCACATCAGTCCGCTCATCTCCTGTTCACCCATTTGTAGAAAGGTGGGAATGGGGCTAGGTAAGGAGGGGCAAACAGGTTCAGGTCAAAAAAAATATAGCAGATGAAAAGTTCCTGGACTTCAGAAAGAAGGAAGTAAGAGAGGAAGAAGGAAGAACAGAAGAAATAAAGGCAAAGTAATAGGAAAGAAAATAATCTTTTTAAAGGTTAAACCATTTACATCCCTACAAAGGAACATGGTATTTGTTAACTCTTGAGAACTATATTTTTATTATAGCAGTTAGAAGGGATAGATGTTGGCAGAGGGTGTGGTTATAAATTGACATTGATGTGATATAAAAAAGAAATTAAGGGGTATAAAAAGTATTGTACTGGGACAGGAAGAAAGGAAAGTTAAAATGGAGTAAAATATTTCACATAAAGAGGCACAAGAGACCTATTGCAGATGAGGGAAAAAAAGAGAGAGACATGAGTACTGTTTGTATATTAATCTCATCAGATTTATCTCAAAGAGGGATTAACATGCATATTTAGTTGGGTATGGAAATTTGTTTTACCTTATAGGGGAAAGAAAGGGGAAAAAGAGAGGGGAACTGATAGAAGAATGGCACATTGAGAGAGGTGGGGGTCAGAAGTAAAACACTGGTGAGTAGGGATAGGGTAAAAAAAGAGGGAAAAAAAGGTATAAATAAGGAAAATAGGAGAGCGGAAAATGCACAGTAATCATAATTGTGAATGGGAATGGGATGAATTCTCCCATAAAACAGAAAAGTTTAGCAGAGTGAACTAAAAGCCAAAATTCTGCAATATGTTGTTTATAAGAAACACATTTGAGGTATAGATGCAGAATAAAGATAAAAGGTTGAGAAGAGTGAGGAATTATGTGGTTTAACAAGAATGTATTATGCATTACCTGAAGTAAAAACAAAGCAATACAGAGATAGCAATCCTGATCTCAGACTAAGCAAAAGGAAAAAAATAGATTTAACTTAAAATGATTGATAAGAAAGGAATATTTTGTTAAAGACAATGAAGTAATATCAGCACTAAACATATATACATCAAGTGGCATAGCATCCAGATTCTTAGAGGAGAAGTTAAGTGAGTTACAGAAAGAAACAAACAGCAAAACTATGCTACTGGGGGATCACAACCTCCCTCTCTCAAAATTAGGTAACCCTAAACTAAAAATGAACAAGACAAAAGCTAAGGAAGGGAAGAGAATTTCTAAAAAGCTAGATATGAAAGACCTCTGAAGAAAATTGAAGGGGGGTAGAAGGGAATATTATTGTTTTCAGTGACATATAGCATCTAAACAAAAAGTGATCATATTATGGAAAAAATTTCACAATCAAATGGAGAAAGGCATAAATACTAATTGCATCCTTTTCAGACTATGATGCATTATAATTTACATGTAATAAAGGACCATGGAAAAGCAGACCAAAATTAATTGGGAATTTAATAATTTAATCCTATAGAATGAATGGGTAAAAAAGAACAAATCATAAGAATAATTCATAATTTCAACCAAAGATAAAGACAATAATCAGACCACACTCCAAAACCTTTGGCATGCATCTAAAAATGTTCTTAGGGAGAATTTTATATCTCCAAAAACTAACATAATTAAAATAAAGAAAGAGGAAACCAATGAATTGGCAAATTAGAAATTCAGAAAATCAAAGCAGATGTTAATAAAATTGGAAGTAAACTATTGAACTTATGAAAAAAGTAACAATTGGTTTTATAAAAAACATTAAAACTGATAACTTTAATTACTTTGATTAAAAAAAAGAAAGAAGAAAACTAAATTATCAGTATTCAAAAAGAGTAAACTTACCACCAGTGAAGAAGAAATTGAAGCAATAATTAGGAGCTATTTGTCCAATTGAATGTCAGTCATTCTGACAATCTAATTGAAAGAAATAAATACTCACAAAAATATATATAAATTGTCCTGATTAACAGAAGATGGATATTTAAATAACACTATTGAAAAAGAAATTGAAGAAGCCATTAATGAATTCCTTAAGAAAAAAGCTCAAGAATTAATGCTTTGTTGGTGGAGTTGTGAAATGATGTAAGCATTCTAGAGAAAAATGTGAAACTATGCCCAAAGGGTTATCAAACTAGGTACACCCTAGTGTGCCTTGGATTCAGCAGTGTTTCTACTAGGTATATATTCTAAAGAGACAATAAAAGAGAGAAAAGAATCCACATGTGCAAAAATGTTTGCAGCAGCTGTTATTGTAGTTGCAAGGAATTGGAATTTGAGTGGATGCTGTTGGAGGATGACTACATAAGTTATAGTATATGAAGATAATAAAAATTATTGTTATATAAGAAATAATATGTAGACTGATTTCAGAAAAATTTGAAAAGATTTACATGAATTGCTTCTTTGAAAAATGAGCAGAACTTGGAGCATATTGTATACACTAATAGGAAGATTATGTTATGATCAACTATGATGGATTGAGTCTTCTCAGCAATGTAATGATTCAAAACAATTCCAATAAAATTGAGATAGAAAATTCCATCTACATCCAGACAGAAAACTATGGGTATAGAATGGTGATTGTAGCATAGTGATTTTGCAGTTTTGCTTGTTTATTTTTTATTTCTTTGCTTTCTTTGCTTGCTTATTTAGTTTCCCTTTTTGGGCTGATTATTCCTGTACCACCATTATCTTTAAAAGGATTGTACATATTTAACCTGTATCACATTGCTTGCTGTTTTGGGGAGGAGAGAAGTAAAGGGGGGAGGGAAAATAAATTGGGAAGACAAACTGTAACAAAAAAAAGTTGAAAACTATCTTTACATGTATTTGGAAAAAATAAAATACTATTGAGGGAAACAAAATATTTGAGGGCCAGTGAAATTTACAGGTGAATTACATCAAACATTTAAAGATAAATTAATTCCAATATTATATAAACTATTTGGAAGAAATAGAGAAAGAAAATCATAGGCCAATTTCCCTAATGAATATTGATGAGAAAATTAAAATGAAATATTATCATGAGATTATAGCAATTTATCACCAGAATAATACACTATGACCAAGTAGGATTTATATTAGGAATGCAGGGTTGGTTCAATATCAGAAATAGTATCAGGGTTTTAAATGACCACATCAATAACAAAACTAACCATAATCATATGATCATCTTAATAAATACAGAAAAAGCTTTTGATGAAAAACAGCACCTATTCCTATTAAAAGGTCAGGAAAGCATAGGAAAAATGGAAACTTTTTTTTAAATGATAAGTAGCATATATCTAAAACCATCAGCAAGTATTATGTTCAATGGGAATAAGATAGACACATTCCCAAGAAGATCAAGGGTAAAACAAAAATGCCTATTATCACCACTATTATTCAATATTGTCATAATATATTAATTTTAGCAAAAAAGAAAAATTAAATCAAAAGAATTAGAAGAAACAATGAGGAACCAAAATATCATTCTTTTCAGTTGACATGAAGGTATACTAAGAGAATAAACCAAAAAATTATGTGAAATAATTAACAACTTTAGCAAAATTACAGGATGTAAAATAAACCCACATAAAATATTGGCATTTCTATATGTTACCAGCGTGCATTTAGACATAGAAAAGGAAATTATATTTAAAATAAATATAGACAATACAAAATATTTGGATTTCTGTCTTCCAAAACAAACCCAGGAACTATGCAAACACAATTGCAAAACACTATTCATACAACTACAGTCAGATCTGAACAATTGGAAAATATCAATTGGCTAATAGGTCTGAGCTAATATAATAAATATGATAATTCTACCTAAATTTAACTACTTATTCAATGGCACACCAGTCTGGTTGCCAAAAACTACTTTAGAGTGCAAGAAAAAATAATTGCAAAATTCAATAACAAAAAAAGATCAAGACAATTAACAGAATCAATGAAAAAAATCCAAAGGAAGGTGGCCTAGCCATATAAAACCTGAAACTGTTTTACAAAGATGCAGTCATCAAGACCATTTGGTACTAAGAAATAGAGTAGTAGATGAATAAAATATGGACACAAGACACAGTAGTCAATGACTTTAGTAATCTACTTTTTGATAAAGCTTCTAGGGTAAGAGGATTGTATTTGATAAAAAAAAAAAAAAGTGCTGGAAAAAGTAGAAAATAATATGGCTGAAACTAAGCATAGACCAAAATCTCATGCACTATAACAAGATAAGGGTAAAGTGTGTTCATGACTTTAGACATAGTAAGATAATATAAGCAAATTTAGAAGAGCAAAGGATACTATACCTGTCCGATCTGTGGAGAAGAGAGGAATTTATAATCAGGCAAGAAATATAAAAATATCATGAAATGCAAAATGGATAATTTTGATTATAATAGATTTTAAAAGTTTTGCACAAACAAAACCTATGCAATCAAGATTAGAAAGGAAGCAAAAAAAGGAGAGGGTAATTTTTATAGGCAGTGTTTCTGATAAAAGCCTCATTTCTAAAATAGAGAGAGAACTGAATCAAATTTATAAGAATACAAATAATTTATCAATTGATGAATGACCAAATGATAATGAACAGAAAATTTTTAGTTGAACAAATTAAGCCATTTATAGTCATATGAAAAAATGTCCTAAGTCACTATTGACTAGAGAAATGAAAATTAAAACAACTTAGAGCTATGAGCTCATGCCTCTCAACTTAACTAAGATGACAGGAAAATGTTGGAAGGGATGTAGGAAAACTGGGACATTAATGCACAATTGGTAGAATTGTGAACTGATATTGCCATTCTGGAAAGAAATTTGTAACTATGCCCAAAGAGCTAGCAAATTTTGTATAACCTTTGATTCAGTAGTGCCATTACTGGGTCTGTATTCCAAAGAGATCATTAAAAATGGAAAAAAAAGATCCATATACCAAAATACTTTTATAGAGCCCTTTTTTGTGATGTCAAAGATTGGAAAATGAAGGGATATCCATCAGTTGGGGAATGGTTAAATAAGTTGTGAAATGAGCAGGCAGATTTCAGGAAAAAACCTTAAAAGACTTACATGAATGGAGGCAGAAATAGGAGGATGCTGTACCATTAATGGGGAGAATGTGTGGTGATCACCTGTGATTGACACAGCTCTTCTCGAAAGACAATTCCAATAGACAGGATGGAAAATGCCATCTACATTGAGACTGACAACTATGGAGACTAAATGTAGATCAAAGTATACTATTTCCAATTTTGTATTTTTTTCTCGTGTTTTTTCTCTTTGGTTCTGATTTTTCTTTCACAACATGACTAATATGGAAATATATTTAAGATAAATGTATCTCGAGGAAGGGGGGGCGGAGCCAAGATGGCGGAGTGAAAACGTGACTCTCTGAGTCTCCTCCGAACTTCTCTCAAATCAAGAATAAAATAAGCCTCTGAACTGATCTTCAACTTAACGAATTCAGAAATACTTGGATACTGCTTGCTGATATCTCTGAAGAACTTCACATCAGGTTTGTGTAACTTGGACAGAGGGATAAAGAGTGGTGTAGGTTGGAAGTGAGGGTGGGACTCAGCTCAGCTCATTGTGGCAAAAACTCCAAACTCCAAAGCCCAAACACCTGGAGTTTATCTGAGGCACTCGGGACACTCTGCCCGGATTGGGGGCAGGTGTTCTGGCAGACTTGCTTTGTTTAAGGAGTAATTCAGACTTAGTCCTAGCCCCCACCGGCTCAGCACCTTAAATTAATTCGCCAAATTGCCCCAGGGCAAAGAGATTTTTCCAAACCTTAAAGAGATATACATGCTGTCTAAAAAAAAAAAAAAATGAAGAAGCAAAAGAGAGCTCTCACAATAGACAGCTTTTATTGAGACAGAGAAGGGCTGACCCCAGATCCTGAGGTTCCTTTAGACAAAACTTCAGAGGATGTTATTGAGGACCATCACTGGTCTCCTTTTCAAAAGGCCTTTCTGGAAGATTGCATACAGAATCTCAAAAGAGAGGTGGAGGATAAATGGGAAAATAAACTGAAGTCAGTGCAAGAAGCCCTCCAAAAGAGATATGATAAAGACACCAATTTATTGAAAAATAAAATTAGTGAAGTGGAAAAAGAGTGCAATGAACAAATTGGCCAGTTAAAAAAGGAGCTTAAAAAGGTAACTGGAGAAAACAACACTTTAAAAATAAGAATTGAACAAATGCAAGTGAATGACTCAATAAGACTTCAAGAATCAGTCAAACAAAAACAAAAAAAATGAAAAATTAGAAGAAAATATGAAATATCTCCTAGGAAAAACAACGGATTTCAGACCAGATCTGAACAAAAAATTCGACATCCAAACACAGAACTCAAGAGATGCATAAAAAGGTAAAAAGGAAAGAACTCTTGAAAACTGTATTTTTACTAGGGGGATACTTAAAGTTTGGGGGTATAATTAACTAGATATTACTTTGATAATATGAAAAAGAGAACTAGAGGGGAAAAGGTTGTCATACTGGGGAAAAGAGGGAAAAAGTGGTAAAATAAGATCTAAAAAAAAGGAGGTAAAAACAAGGTAAAATCACTTGAAGAGGCAAAGAAAAACCTAATATAATTGAGAGAAAGAGGGGAGGGAGATGAGCATTGTGTAAATCTTACTCTCATCAGGTTGGGCTCTGAAAGTGTATATCAGACATTTGATTTCACATAGAAACTTGTCTGTTGCTAGAGGGAAGTGGGAGGGAAAGGACAAAAAGTAAGGGACAAACTAATAGAAGGGAAAATAGAAGAATCAGGGG